>VDFB02003233.1:150470-228221 GCA_007258455.2 Sequoia sempervirens
AGAGGAAGTGGTGTCTGCATTGATGAGAGTTTTCCCTTGGCAGAGTCTAAGACATATAAATTCATGCTCACTCCTGCTGCCTTCATAGAAAAGGAGTTATTGCTGGTGAGGGAGCAATCTTATTTTCATGCCCCTCAACCACAAATGTGGATCTGAGTACATAGACACGTGTCTGTAAAAGAGGACATTGCTTTCCAGCTATATTAATAATAATAATAATAATATTATTTTATAGTCCACGATACCCGGCAATCTGTTTTTGGGTCTACAGACGGCCTACAGCAATATGGGACTCCTCGTACTCCCAATATTGAGGGAGGCACCTAACTCGTGCTCCACAATACGAGGTGTACATACCTTACCCCCTGCAGGATTTGAACTTGTGACCTCTCTTTCAAGAGTACAAGTTCTCCACCATTAGGCCAACTCAGGAGAAACTTAAAATCCAGGCACTGATATTTTGACGTCACAATAGGCTCAATACTTAACAAAGGCTGTTTTTTTGTCAGAAAGAAAGTTATTTCAGAAATTGAACTGGATGTTAACTTCATAAAAAGATTTGGAAAATATATTTCAATGGTCACACAATTGTTCCAAGAAATTGTGATAGAATCTAGCTATAATGTAAGACAGTGCGAAGCAAAGAGTGAAATGATATAATCCCATTGACTTTGCTTTCTGATTAAAAAAAGTTTTGGATTTATTATTTTTACAAAGTTAAAAATAGGGCAGGCCGTAACGCAGCCAGCAAGGCATGTATAGTGAATTTTGAATCTCTCAAATTTGGGCCAGCCTGTAAGTTACTTTTTAACTCGGTGGTGGCAGTCACAAACTTATAGCTTATTACCATTGTTTGTGTTTACGTTACATCAGTTTTTTTTAGCAAAAGGAAGGGTAAGGTAATTAGCTTCCATTGGATGTTGATGTAATGTCAACATTCAAGATTTTGTTTGCAATGCATACATGAGCTAGATTCTCTCTATCTTAAATGTGTACTACATGATTTAAATGGATTAGGGTAGTCTTTAAATACACCATCGTAGCGTGTAATTTAAAATGGTTTGCACTTTAGTTGGCTCATGATGACTAGTAAGGGAGAGGAATGTAGGCCCAATTTTTAAAATTAAAATTTAAATGTTTTGGGTTTCGGCCCATTGTGCAAAAAGTGACTTGGGCAAATTTGTGTGCTCTTGGATCCAAATTAGGGTTGTGAATGGTGGATACAACAGGTGAGTTTTATCTCTTGGGGTGTTAGATGCAAAATAAAGTCGGGGTAAGGTTATTTGCCAATTTTCCATGCAAAAATATGCGAATTTGTGTACTAGTGTATGTGTAATAAGGGAGAATTGAATAGGTATGTGATTTTCATTGGTTATATAATAGGTGAGTTTCATCTCTTGGGGTGTCAGATGCAAAATAAAGTCAGGGTAAGGTTATGTGCCAATTTTCCATGCAAAAATATGTGAATTTGTGCACAAGTGAATATGTAATAAGGGGGAATTGAATAGGTATGTGATTTTCACCAATTTATTTATTTGAGAACTAGGTGTTGTACACCTTGCAAGTCCTTATAATATTTAATTAATGTAATGTTGTAAATTGACCTATTATGGAATATGGTGTCATGCATGAGAGGAATCTCAAGATTCTTTAGATGACGACCTATGCCACCTAGCATTTGTATTGTGATGTGTATAAGAGAACATTGATATGGGGGATTATATAGTGGATTAGGAAATTCTCTTGAACTTTTATTATAGGTGGTGTGTCAAAGCATCTTGGAAGAGGAGTTATACTTTCTAAATCTAGTGCTTAGTTTGACAATTGACTAGTCATTAGTGGGAGTTATACTTGTATGCATGAAATGTGGTGATTGGTCTCAATGATGAATTGAATGCCCCCTTTAGAAATAAGAAGTGCTTTTCTAGATGACTCTTCTCATATAAATATGAGAGATGGGTTAGAGGTTTGCCATTGCATTAAGATGGTATGCTAGTTTAGAGTGGGGTTGGCTATCGACAATTTGTGGAAAAATAAGTGGTTTTTAGATGACTCATCTCATATAAATATGAGTGATGGGTTAGAGGTTTGCCATTGCATGAAGATGGTATCCTAGTTTAGAGTGGGGTTGGTTATCAACATTTTGTCAAAGTGTTAGCTATTCCTTCATCATTTGTGGGTTCTTCTCATTGTATTGTAATGGTTTATTGTTAATATAGCGAGGTCTACATTTGAGGCTAGGTTTTTTACTCAAAAGGATTTTCCTAGGATATGTGTTGTCATTCTATTTGTTATATATTCTATTTTCATTTTAGTTTATTTAAATTTTATTTCTAATTAATATCATGAAGATATAATATGATTTTATGTTCATCATTGAAGTATAAACACTAAAAATAATATTTAGTATTAGAACTTGTGTTGGCTTATTTTGTGACAAAGGAAATGCCTTTCTTGTATTGTTTAATTTGCCTACAATGGGCTCATTTACATTTGGTTTAATATTAGATTTGAAAATAAGAAGTTATGGCCAACACCTTGAAAGTTGAGATTAAGAAGTTCAATAGGAAAAACTTTGAGTCAAGTAATTGAAGATGAGAGACTTTGTTAGTGGAAGGAGGCTAATAGATTATAATTATTGTTGCAAGAATGGAAAAATGAATGAAAGTGTTGTCATTGATGTCAACTAGTTAGCTGGTTATTTACTAGTTGTTGTTGACTGTATATGTTGAGGATATTGAGAAAATTGTATTAAAGGAAGATTACAGGTGTTCAACTATTGAGGTTGTTGATCTGGTACTTGTCCCTATGTTTGTGCAAATCAGATATGTTAGTCAAGGTTGTTGAAGGTTGCTATATCCAAATTCTTGGCTATTAGTTCTTTGTGAAGATCGAGTTGTGTTCACCAATTGTGAACTATATTTTTCTATGTACTGGTTGAGGTTCGAGAGAAATGTTGCTGATCTGAATTTCTCTTTGTTGAAGTTTTCTGACTTGCGGGTTTAGAGAAAAGATGTTTTGATTGCATTGAAGATATTTTTGATTTCTGGAAGTGTCGAGCTTAATCATTCTATGTGTTTTACACTGGTTTGGCTGACCATGTGTTAAGCACTATCTTCGAAGTTGACGAAGTGTGTTGGATTTATTATGGGTCCTGGTGAAGCGTGTGTTTGGGTCGCCCTCATTCTAATTCCACCCTAGGATGTTTGGCGCCGACCTAATTTGAATTTGAAGTCGGATGGCCGACTTTGTATCTTTTTTAAGGTTGGATATAGTATAAATACAGAATAAGCTAGCAATGAAAATTGTACAAAAGAAAAGAAGGAAGATAAGTGAAAGAGTAGACACGACTTTGATGCTATTCTGAAAGTTTGTGAGTTATGTGTGTGGTTGATCAATGTGAAGCTTAATGTTGAGTTTCCAGATGCAATGAGTAGAAGGCGAACTCTATCGTTCATATAAGTTGATCAGTGATTGTGGTGGAATCCTTTGTTGCATTGGGATTGTTGTCTCTCTGTAACAAGTCTTCTTTGTCTTCTTTTGTATCTCCAAGTTGTAGCCCTGTGGATAGTGAGTCCTTATTGTAGGCAATGAGCCTCATTTTAGGTAGCGAGTCTTATTCAAGGTAGTAAGCCTCATTTTAGGTAGTGAGTCTTATTTCAAGTAGTGAGCCTTTTTGTAATCGGTTTTGATATTCTCTATAGTGTGAGTTAATCCTCACCATGGTTTTTCCCTCATTGGATTTTCCACGTAAATTTGGTGTTATTGTGTTTGTGCATTGGCATTTGATGGTTAATCATTTAATTAGTTTATGTGTTAATTCCGGTAATTGAATTGAAGGTTATAATTGGCGACAACTGATTCACCCCGCACCCTCCCCCCTCTCAGTTGTCCTATCCAACAATTGGTATCAGAGCTTGGTTCCTTGGTGAAGAGCTTAACCGCTTGAGGAAGGCCCGAGATGGCTAGCAAAATGGTCTTTGATTATCCGAGGTTTGATGGAACTAATTATGGTATCTTGAAAGTATTGATGGAAGAATATCTAGAGTATTGTAGATATGATGTAGAGAAAGCTTATGAGAATCCCTACACTCCTCCTGCTAGTGGTCTGAGTACACCTGAAGAAATCAGAGCACATGAAGCGAATAATAAGGAAAAATTCATCTTGAATAACAGTTTGGTACATTCTGAGTTGATTAAGGTTCAGAACTTGAAGACAACTAAGGAAGTCTGGGATGCTTTAGAAAGAGCTCACGATGTTGATGAAAGGGTAAAAGAGGAAAAATTACAGAATTTGGAAACATAGTTTGATCTTATACATATGTCCGAAGATGAAAATCTTAAAGCTTATGTACAAAGATTGGATGAGGTAGTGGCTAGAATGCGATCTCTTGGCGCTACCATAGATGAAACTAGGATTGTAAAGAAAATTCTCAGAACTCTTCCTGATGCTTACATTGAGAAGGTGAGTGTTATTGAGCAAACTATAGATTATAAGACTTGTACTAAGGATTTGTTACTAGGATTCTTGACATCTTATGAGATGAAGAAGCTGAATCTAAGAAGTGGAGGCAAAACAAAGACTGCTTTTAAAGCTACAAAAATTGAAGATCCAGATGAAGAAAACTTTGATGAAATTGAAGCTAACTTTGTAAGAAGGATGAGAAAAGGCTCCGGTAAGTATGAAGGTAAATTTCCCTTCAAATGCTTTAGTTATGGAGAAATTGGTCACTATGTTGCAAAGTGTCTGGAAAGAGCTAAAATGAATAAACAAATATATGAGAAAGGATAGAAGATTAACAAAGCTTAATATGTTAATGAGAATGCTAGTATTTCAGATGAAGATTCAGAATATGAAGATCTAGAGGACAATGAATACTTGTTCCCGGCGATTAAGGATGAACCTACTTCTACTAATTCAGAAAAACAAAGGAAAGTCCTTCAAAGAAGGAGAAAAATGAAGGTACGGTTATCTTTGCCCTACATTCTAAAAAAGAAAATAACTTTTGAGTAGTTGATAGTGGTTGCTCACATCACATGACTGGTGATAAGAGTAAGTTTGCGAAACTTGAGAAATATGGAGGTCTGGTTATGTTCGAAGATGATACTGGTGCCAAAATCTATGGGATAGGTTCAGTAAGTTTTGATGGAAAGCATCATACTGATGTTAAGGGTTTAAGGCATAATTTGTTGAGCGTTGGTCAGATGTGCAGAAAATGATATGATCTTGTGTTTGAGGATGATAAATGTGAGATTCAAAAAGGATCCAAAACATTGATTGCTATAGGAAAGAAATCTGAAGGGAATATTTATTAGCTTAAGGGTGCTAATGGACAATGCTTTATGACTCACATAAATGATAGTTGGTTATAACACAGGAGAATGTGTTACATGAATTTTGATAACTTGGAAAGGATTAGTGTTGTTCAGGCCGTGAGAGATCTATCGAGAATTACAAAGCCTGTAAATGCTATCTACAGGAATTGTCAGTTTGGGAAGCAAACAAGAAATCATTACATATCAAGAGAACAATCTACTATCGAATTACTGGATTTGGTTCATATAGATCTTTGTGGTCCTATGAGAGTGCGAAGTCTACTTGGTGAAAGGTACTTTATTCTTTTAATTGATGATTATTCTAGATATACATGGGTTATATTTCTAAGAGATAAATTAGATGGATTAGATAGATTCAAGACATTCAAGGCTATGGTTGAAAATGAAATGAATTTGAAGATTAAATGCTTGAGACCTGACAGAGGTGGAGAATTCACCTCCCATGAGTTCAATATGTTTTGTGATGTGCATGGAATAAAGAGACAGTTATCTGTTCTAAGAGCTTCTCAATTGAATGGAGTTGTTGAAAGGAAAAATATAATAGTTCAAGAATTTGCTAGGTCAATTATCACTGAAGCCAGATTGCCAAAATTTTACTGGAAAGAAGCTATTCACACTACTGTATATGTATTCAATTGAGTTTAGGCAAGAGAAAACAGTACAAAGACTCCCTATGAGCTGTGGTGCAGGAGAATTCCTACAGTTAAATATTTTAAGGTATTCAAAAGCAAATGCTATATTATAAGAGATGAGGAAAGTTTGGGAAAGTTTGATACAAGAAGTGATGAAGAAATATTTCTTGGATACTCTACTAAAAGCAAGGCGTACAAATGTTTTAATAAAAGATTGAAGAAGATTGTAGAAAGCTCGAATAGGAAGGTTGATGAAACAGTAAAGAATTCTATTGATATCGATGGATATTTGTTTGACGAACATGACTGTGCAAGAATATAAAAAATTATGGAATAACATGATAAAGATGAGTAGAAAAAGTAGGATGAACAAAATGAAAGAAAAGAGGATGCTCCGACGATGTCCCCTAGGACACTGAAATATGTACAAGGGAATCATTCAAAAAGTCAAATTATTGGAGACAAGACAAAAGGTGTGTTAACCAGAAGCAAAGCTGTTGTTGAAGTAAATTTGTGCTTATTTTCTGAGATTGAGCCGAAGTCAGTAAGTGAAGCCTGTAAGGATGAACATTGGAAGGAAGCAATGAAATAAATTTTGCAGATTGAGAAGAATCAAACTTGGGAATTGGTCCCAAGACCAGTAGACAAAAATATCATTAGATCAAAATGGGTATTTAGAAATAAGTTGAATGAGAACGAGAAAGTTGTTAGAAACAAAGCAAGGCTTGTGTGTAAGGGGTACTCACAAGTAGAAGGCATAGATTTTTAGGAGACTTTTTCTCCGGTAGTAAGAATGGAAGCTATTAGGATGTACTTGGAATTAGCTACTTATCAATATTTTAAAGTCTATCAAATGGATGCCAAGTCAACATTTTTGAATGGTGAGCTAGAAGAAGAGGTCTACATGGAACAATCAAAATAATTTCAGTTAACAGAACAACCAGATATGGTGTGCAGATTGAAGAAAGCTTTATATGAATTGAATCAAGCTCCTAGAGCCTGGTATGCAAGGTTAGATAAGTATTTGAGTCGGCAAGGATTTAACAAAGGTACGACAAACAATAATTTGTACTTCAAGACTGAAAAATGACAAAATATTGATTGTAGTTGTGTATGTTGATGACATTATCTTTGGAGGAAATGAAAAGATGTGCAAGATGTTTGCGGAAGAAATGCAAAAAGAATTGGAAATATATATGTTTGGGGAGATGAATTTCTTTCTTGGGATACAAATTAATCAAATGGAGAAATGAATTTTCATTTCAAAGTCTAAGTATGTGAGAGAGATGTTGAAGAAGTTTGGGATGGACGGTTCCAAACCAGTAAGTACTCCTATGGTGACTGGTTGCAAGTTGGGTAAAGATGATGAATCACCTAAGGCTGATCAAAGCAAGTATAGATCTATGATTGGTGGACTACTGTATTTGACTGCTACTAGACTAGATATTATGCATGCGGTTTGTCTTGTAGCTAGATTTCAAGAAGATCCGAAGGAAACACATATTACTGCAGTTAAAAGAATATTCAGATATTTGAATGGCACTTCAGATTATGGATTATGGTATCCTAAAGATACTGACTTTACACTCAATGCTTATATAGATACAGATTGGGCCATAAGTATAGATGACAAAAAGAGTACAAGTGATGGTGCATTCTTTCTTGGATGTAGGTTGGTGGCATGGCTGAGTAAGAAGCAAGATTCGGTCTCTTTGTCTACTGCTAAAGCTAAGTATATTGCTGTTGCATCTTGTTGTACACAAGTGTTATGGATGAAACAAACATTGAAGGATATCAAAGTGCTATATGATGATCCTATTTCTATCTTTTGTGATAATACAAGTGCAATTAACATTTCAAAAAATGCTATGATGCACTTGAGAACGATGCATATATCTATTAGGCATCATTTCTTGAGAGAGAAGGTCATGGAGAATGAAGTTAAGCTTGAATATTTTCCGAAAAAGGATCAGATTGTGGATATATTTACAAAGGCTCTTCCTAAAGATACTTTTGATTATCTTCGAGAGAAGTTAGAGATTATTGCCCCTCATTTCATAAACTAGGATGCATTTGAAGGTGCATCAGTCCAATGGATTCATAGTTCTATCTTTTTGGACAGATATTTTGGTGGCTACCTCTTAGGGGGAGCAGGTAGTTTCAAGTGTTTTCATTATGAGTATTATGTTTTTCATGTCAAAGGAAGATTCAATGAACATATCTTTCACCTTTTCCATTGATTTCAAAGGTGGAGAGAAAGCATGTGAAAATGAGTGAAATTTGATAAGAGAAGGTAGGTAATGAGGAAGATGATCTTCGAAGGGGGAGAAGCAAAAATAAAAAATCTTGAGAAGTATTTTTAGAACTAGTATGGTGTCTTTGATGGTTTTTCACTTTTATGTGTTGCCATCAATGAAAAAGGGGGAGATTGTTGCAAGAATGGAAAAAAAATGAAAGTGTTGTCATTGATGTCAACTGGTCAGCTGGTTATCTACTAGTTGTTGTTGACTGTATATGTTGAGGATATTGAGAAAAATGTATTAAAGGAAGATTACAGGTGTTCAACTATTGAGGTTGTTGATCTGGTACTTGTCTCTATGTTTATGCAGATCAGATATGTTAGTCAAGGTTGTTGAAGGTTGCTATATCCAGATTCTTGGCTATTGGTTCTTTGTGAAGATCGAGTTGTGTTCACCAATTGTGAAATACGTTTTTCTGTGTACTGGCTGAGGTCTGAGAGAAATGTTGTTGGTCTGGATTTCTCTTTGTTGAAGTTTTCTGACTTGTGGGTTTAGAGAAAAGATGTTTTGATTGCATTGAAGATATTTTTGATTTCTGGAAGTGTTGAGCTTAATCGTTCTATGTGTTTTACACTGGTTTGGCCAACCATGTGTTAAGCACTATCTTCGAAGTTGATGAAGCGTGTTGGATCTATTATGGGTTCCAGTGAAGCCTACATTTGGGATGCCCTCATTCTAATTCCACTCTAGGATGCTATTTTGAAAGTGTATCAGTTATGTGTGTGGTTGATCAGTGCGAAGCTTAATGACGAGTTTCCAGATGCAGTGAGCAGAAGGCGAACTATCATTCATGAAAGTTGATAAGTGATTGTGATGGAATCCTTTGTTGCATTGGGATTTTTGTCTCTCTGTAACAAGTCTTCTTTGTCTTCTTTTGTATCTATGGGTTGTAGCCTTGTGGACAATGAGTCCTTATTGTAGGCAGTGAGCCTCATTTTAGGAAGTGAGTCTTATTTCAGGCAGTGAGCTTCTTTGTATCGGTTTTGATATTCTCTATAGTGTGAGTTAATCCTCACCATGGTTTTTCCCTCATTGGGTTTTCCACGTAAATCTGGTGTTCTTGTGTTTGTGCATTGGCATTTGATGATTAATCATTTAATCAGTTTATGTGTTAGTTCTGGTAATTGAATTGAAGCTTATAATTTGTGACAACCAATTCACCCCCCCTCTCAGTTGTCCTATCCAACAATTTTTGTGGCCCTAGGCTTCATCTTCTCTAGAATGAATTAAGATGAATGGGAGAAACTTGATAAAAAGACAACAAGAACTATCAAGTTGTCTTTCTAGTTGTATTTTAATGAATGCTTAAGTTGAAAGCACTTCACAAAAATTATGAGATAATATTGTTGCAATTTTTAAAACTATGAGTTGTTTCTCAAAAAGAAATTGTACTAATTAATGATGAATAAAGAGAACTATATGATTGACCATCTAAATGCAATTAATACATTAATGAGTCAACTAGCTTTTGTAGATATACAAAGGAAATAATATGACAAATGTGTCACTTTGCTTTGTTCATTACATAATTCATGGTATAATCTTATCATAGCTACTAGTAGTACATATTCTAAGTTAAAACTTGAAGTCATGGTGGGCCTACCACGTGAAGAGCTAAGGAGAAACCTATGGATGATTCCTCTAAATATGCTTTGTATATAAGAGGGTTTATGTAAAAGGTAAAAATAAGTCAAAGGATAAAATGAAATCAAGTCAAAGAATAGGTTTAAGTACATGTAGAAAATCTAGATTAAATTTTTGGAAAATTTAGCAAAAAAGGTCATGTAAAGGAGTGTAAACTTACAAAAAATGATAAAAATGAAGATTTCGTTGTTGATAAGTCTTATAATTAAGATAATGTTAGTGATGATGTTTTTTATAAATTTTTTCAACATACATTCTAGTGATTAATTTGATTTAGGCGCTTCCCTTCACAACTCCTCATAAAGAGTGCTACTTCTAGAATGTTGAAAGCACACCAAATGCAATATATATTTGTATGACAACACTTCTTACAATATTGTTGGCTATGGGAAGACAAAATTGTTGTTCAATAGTGATACATGCATGCATGCATGTATGTATGTATGTGTTATCTCATTTTTTTCCAACCATTTGCGAGACATGAATTTTTGAAGAAGTTTCTCATTGGTTGTCAGCTTCCAACAAGGTTTTTAGAACCTTGTTGGGTTTAGATAGGGTTATTCTAACTATGTGTTGGTCCTTTGTTGCTAAGTTAAAGTTTATTATGTATTTGATGCATTGGTATCAACTTAAGTTTTGCTAACCTCATCGGCTTTTGAAGAGGCTCTCAAAACCTTGTCGGGACACAACGAGGTGTTCACAACCAAGCCTAAAGCCGATACAATTAAAACATTTTGACTTCAACATGGGATTTCATAAAGTTTTTGGAAAATTGAAGATAATGAAGCATTTCAAAACTTTTGGGAGGTTTCAAAACCTTTTCCAAAACCTAACAAGGTTTCCACAACTTCAAGAAAAGTTGACGAAATTACCTTTATAGAAAGTCCTTCTTCAAGGCACAATCTTAATAAGTCTTTCAGATAACTATGGGGGTTTCAAAACCTCTATTAGAGCCCAACAAGGTTTTGAAAACCAATGGTTTTTGTGAGGCACTTTCATAGTTATTCCTTTTCAAAATTTCAAAAGTATCAAAAGTGAATATTGGATGATAAAGCTTACACGTGTCAAATTCTAGGTGTGTCATTAATGCTCACCTACCATGCCAGAGCATTAACTATGAGTGCTTATTTAGAGATTATACTATTGAAAGAAATCATTTTGATGAGCACTCAAGAGCGAATTTGCAGACGATGTAGGAGTGGAATTGTGAAGAATGCACAAGGAGAAATTCACAAGATTTTACCCTAATTCAAAGGTACAGTAAATTTTTTCTCCTAGTTCATTATAAGTAAGTATACTCCTAGCTAGTTATGAGATATTATAAAGTGGAACTTTCATAAACTCAACTCCTACATTCTGTCAAATTATTTCCTGAATACTAATTGTAGTTGTATTCATTAAATTATGGTCACCATGAAATATAAATACTTGGGAACTCATGAGCATTTGTTTGGTTTATCAAGAACATTACCAAAAAATGGAGATACTAGGCTAGGGCACTTAAATTTGAATGAATTTTGGAAGAGAATCAGAAGAGAGGATAGATCTCCAATAACTTAGCGATTAATAGAGAGTGGGATGTTACAAGCCACAACTTTTCTAGTGTCAATGCAATGTACAAACTTGGTTATAGAGTGCATAAATCATTACAATTCCAACATGAGAGCAATCAAAACAAATGACAATCGGCTGGTGGTTAAGGTAAACAAAGAGACTTTTGCCTCATGCTTATGTTTACTAAAGAGAGAGGAGTATACTAATTTCAATTTCATCCTTTCTCACCAATGTTTTCATGAAAGCAAAAATCAATATTAGTAATGTGATTACTCAAGAATGTTTTGCCACCCCTATGAAAGGAAAATCTCAACTACCCAAAAAGTTGCATAAGACTTGTTGATTGAGATTTTAGACATGATAGAACTCTTGCATAGACTAACGGGTAATGAAAAATCCCACGGCTTTGAAGATTGGATGTACTTCTTTATCCAGATAATTATTCATGGGGAGCAATATCTTGATTAGGCTCAACTCATCAGTGACCAAATGCACTTGATGATTGTTTAGTTTCCAATCAGTAGGTCTTATATGTCCTCTTATTTATTCTATGCTATTGCATATATAAGACCTTGGCCAGGTTTGCAACTAGTTGAAGTTCATGAGGAAACTATCTAGGTCTATGATTATTACACTAAACTCCAATTAGAAATGAGTTTCAAGATTTTTAGATGAGTAAATGATGCATTTACTTTGAGGATGGTAAGAGAAATCCAAGGAGATATGGGCTTACGGATTTCTCCAGAGGCCATTCAACTAATTGATACATATGGCAACCATTTATATAGTTTCATATATTCACATACATCTAAATAGGAGGATTTGATGGGCTACCTTACAAATTTCCTAAGTATGTAGAGGAAAAGTTCATTCTCATTGAGGTATGTAGCTAGGTGGCTGAGGGAAAAAAAGGTGCCAAGAAAGGAAAAATGCAAGTATTCAATTCCTTATTGGCCTTAGTTACTAATCCTATAAATTAATGTTTGATGCTCTCAATATTGAGGACTTCATAAAGTTCTCTATGTAATTTTATGAAAGGAGATTTCCTTTTGATAGAAAAAAATTCATTAAGAACAATCTACATCTAGGGCTAGGTTTTTATCACATTGCACATTTGGAAGACTATCAGATAGACTGTGCAAATGAATATGATGTCCGAAGAAGTTAGATGAGGTTGCCCTTGATATAAATTGTTACCTTTAGAATGAATTGGTACATCTCAAATTTTGAAAATGATGAATCATACTTAGTGGATCCAATTTTATCAATCATGTACATACACTACCAATTGTGTCAATCAATTGGAGTATTAAAGAAGTTGAAAGTATTGATGCTAAAACTATAGTGGTAATCAAAAGGACTTAGGACTGGATGGCCAAGAATACTATAGAAAAAGTTTCCATAGTGCCTCCAAAATCTCAGGGTACTTAGAATCAAGCAAGGAGTAAAGTACAATCATCTTCTCAACCATCTTCCTTTACTCAACAAACAATTTCAAGGGAGCAAGGGGATGGTGATGATGATCCTCTAGAGAAAAGACTCCCTAAATTGACTTTTGGAAAATACTATCTAGAGGGAAACTCATTTGAGGAAAAGGAGAAACAAGTATCAGAAGAAGAAATTGTAGATGTGCCTTGATCTCCATCTCAGGCAAGTGGTTCTTCTTCTTCTCATGCCTCTCCTAACTATCCTTCATTAAATGTGCCACATAATTAACCACCTAGGGTAGTCCCTACTCCACCTTCTTCTCCAAAAAGTGCATCTCTAATACTCCTCCCCTTAGGAGATCCTTACACTTTGTATCTCCTGGTACCAAATCTATGACCAATCCTTCCCCTTCCTAGTTAGAGAAGACCCTCTCCAAAAAAAGGAAAACAATTCAATTGAGTCTTCTTGATAAGGGTTTTGTTGGATAGCTACTTAAAAGAACTCCCAAGAGCAAAAAATTAAAAAATAAATATAGATTGATGGAGGATATTGACACAGGAAATATAAATGTGGAAGTAGCACATCCCTCTACACAAAAGGATGTATGCCAAGCAACTATTAGTGATTTTAACATCACTAAAGTTAACTTGGGACCTTCTAATAGGGACAAAGATTTTCACAACTTTTAGGTGACAACTGCTAAACTTGTGGAGAGGACAACCAGGGATAAATAGACCAAAGATGAGTTGAAGCATCGGGTAAAGATCTTGATTGATTGATTAAAATAATTTATGGATCCCAAACAACCTTCAACACAGACAGATAAGTTGTCAAACACAACTTTCACTACAAAACAATCCATAACCTAAAACTTTCCCTCTCCATAACCAATTAGTCAGATAAACATTCTTTTGATCCAAGCTCATTTGTTGGAAAGGATATGGTAAGAAAAATCCATGTTTACAAGACTTATGGGAAGGTCACCGAAGATTGGAGCAAGGATATCCTGGTTAGGGGGGGAAAATTCATCATAGACATGAAAAGGACCTGTGAAGATATTGAGGTGTTGAAAATAAAGATTGATAATGAGATAGCTGCCATCAAACACGAAGAATCCATTTGGTTGAAGGCTGATAATGATTTCAAGGAAATGGTTTAGTTGGGATTAGATAAATTGGCAGCTGAGAAGATTGTACCAAACAATGAGGATGGAAAATTCTTTATGTGGAATAAGAGTGTTGAATGAAAACTTTCATTTGTGAAACAAAATGTTTTGGAACAAAGCAAATTGCTTAAGGAATGTAACCAAATGAAAGCCAAAATTAAGAAGAAACTTTTGAGCATATGTGTTCACCTCTAGAGAGAAGATGATTCTCAAGATGAGAATGTGTAAATACTAAAAGGAAATTTCAAATAATTGATCGAGAACCTCTTTGACAAGAAAATTTTTAACGTGGAGAACATGAGAAGATTAAGCAACATTGACTTTTATTTATCCTAATACCTTCGACATGCGACAACATTCTCTAGAAAAGTGGATTTGGCATGGGGAAACAAAGCTTTGTGGAAACTAAGAACTAAAAATGTAATTATTTCATAGCATAGTGGGATTCCCCTTGTTATTGAAGCTCTCCATACATACAAAGCCAAGATTTCCACTCAAGAAGAGAACATCGTCAATGTGCCACCTCAACAATGTTCCACATTTTTATTAGTTTTGTTTTGTAAGGGAACGTTAAAGTCTCAAGAATTTTGTGAGACTCTTAACTCCCCCCTTTTTAGTTTCTTCCAAGAAGCGATTACACTTATAAATCACAAAGTGAGATTTTAGCAAGAGTAACACAAAGTTTCTCAATAAGATCATACTCACTTTGTTGCTTGACTGGAGGTTTCGGTGCTTGAGGAAGGTTTGGTTGAGAAGGTGGTAAAGATGTAGTTTGATCAAAATTTTGTTTAAATTTCTTCTAGCATTATAAGCATGAGCTACTGCATTATAAGAAGAAGCTTTAAATTGTGTAAACTTTGTATAAAGATCTGGAGAATCATTATTAAACGGAAAACCACGAATAGAATGAGTTCCCTCTTTGGAGAAGGACTAGTTGGAGTCACATAAATAGTTGGTCTCTTAGGATTTTTAGGGGCAATAAAGACTACAATCACATTCATGGACTTCTTGTCTTGCAAGGAAGAAGATTCTAAGGGTAAAGAATGTATAATTAGTTTTTGAATAAGAGGAGATGCCTCTAGGAAATCATCCAGAGCATCCTCACATATCAAAATCCTGATCTAAGAAGACATTATGAAATGCATTGAAATGTTGAAAAAAAGATCTGACATGAGGCATTCACATTGGGTTCACCAAAATATAGAGGGAATTTTCCACCCTCGAGATATCATGATCTGAAGGAAAAAATTATCTCTCAACTACCTCAATTGACCTAGCTTAAGTGAATTGGAAATATAAATGTTTCAAAACTGAAATCTAAGATAAGTTTAACAATGGATATAATTGAAAATCATAAAAAACTTACGAACACTAAATGATAAAAATATTTAATCTACAAAAATAAAAAGTACATAGTATATAGAATTTAGTACTAGTTGGATGAAGTCTCGGCCTTGGACTCTAGCACACTACGAGGATGTTTGTGCACCCACATTGTTGTCTATATGAATAAGTCCCAAAATTTGGCAAAGTGAGGTCCTTTGTTTGTTTAACCTATCTGACACCTACACACATGGAAATGAGGAAAAATATTTGGGATTGTATAGGGGTTTGTCTCATTCAAACCCCCAATTTGGTGTTTCTAACTCCATAGACAACCAGACAAGATTGGAATACATAAAAAATAAAGTAGATGTGTGATAGAAACAAACACCGCTATGGAGAACCCCTATCATGATTTAAAAGATGCTAGATGAGATCAATTAAGTATGATAATAGACGAGATTGATAAATGAAAGCAATAGAGAATTAGCAGCAACTATGGCCCCTCTCTTGAGATGATAGATATGATGAGATTGTGTGCAAGAGGAGTCTTTTCTACTAACTTTGTGAGCAAATTTTTGAAAGAGTTTCATTATAGAAAGAGAAGAGAGCTCCCAGTAGAAAAATGTTTCGAAAACCCCTCAAAAATGAGAGAGAGGCAAGTTTTGTTCTAGAATTGGGTGGGAATAGCCGTAACAATTGTGTTTGGGTGTTGGGACACACATTAGAAATGAACTATGTAGAATAGTCTTGTTTGAATCTCAGATTTTAGCGGGACATTTTTTGCACTGTGAAGATGTCTTCACACCACACTTGCATTTAACCAATTTCCTCTGAAATTTGAACCATAGGCTACAAATGCTTCATCATTACCATTCATGAGATCAGAATCGTGATATCTTGATTATGGATTTTGTCATATAAATGCATCGGGTGTCTTGTGTAAGTGTGAAATTGACCTAGGGTGCAATTTTTGACACTACAATGAGTTTGAAAGCCTACCTCTGAAGCCTCCAAAATAAAATGTAATAATGAATTGATGAAGCTTCCTTCACAAGCCATACTCCAAGATCTTGTCGCAAGCCCAAGTATTCCAATCCTTCCTTCCCTCCCACAAGCCAAAAGAAAAAGAACCAAAAAGAGGAAACCTTTCTTCATCTTCAAATGGATGATTTATATGAACTCCAAGTTTGAATTCCTTGAATGGAGGAGTGACACTTGTAACTCTTCATTCATCCTCAATGCATACCTCCCCACAAGTGCTCACACATGTGTGAGACCTTGGGGAGAGTAGAGTGTATTTGTACACTCATCCCATTAAATCCTTACAAGGTGGCTCACACATGTGAGAGCATTGTACCTTTTCCCAATTTCACGAATGAACTTTGGAGAGTGGGATTGGAAAGTGAGAAGTCACTTTTCCAAGCCTCCACTCTTCAAATTCGTGATTTATTAAATGACAATTTTAGAAGGGTCACATCTTGACCCAAGTCTAAAATGAGCACTTAAAATGGCACCTAGCCCATTGGTATTCAACTTAGGGTCCCAAAACTTATAAAAATACATAATATAAATTTTTTTACAACCCTTTAGAAATCCCCAAAAGACCTAATCTGAAATTTGACAAGAAGGATGCCAACATAATCCCAAAATCAACCTAGTGGCCTCATTGACTTTACACAATAAACAATCATTCACATTCACATTACAAATAAAATACATCATAAATGAGACTATAATCCTTCCAAATAGAGTATATTCTAGTCATAGTTTAACCACATTAGGGTTGTCTCGAAGACCTTTGTTCCATTGGCCATGGAAACCAACCCGCATAATTTATTTTATGTATTAATATATTTATATAATAATTATAGCCAAAACAACAAACTTTAAAACATACATAATCATGTATGCGATCATTAACCAATCTCATCCAAAAAACTTGATGAAATATTCCTATAAAATTTTAATGATTAACTTTGATCCTAATTAATATATTTTTTAAGAATAACACTTGTTAAGAGTCATTCATTCAGTAAACACCAGATAGATAATGCACAAAAATGACTTAATTCATCATAGATAAACAAGGTACTCAATTTGACAAATCATGTTAAACACTTTTTAAGTTGCCTAATCAACCCTTCATACCCACACATCATCAATGCACAATTAGGATTATTCCACACATATCAATTGTCATAATCCTTTACAATATTCTAGTTATTTTATACCACACACCATCATTTGATTTAGTATATATAGGATTATAAGCTTCTATGCAAATAATCCAAGGACTAGGTGTAGTAACAGAAAAAATATCCCTTGGGAATCATAAAATGAGCTTAATGATGCCTTGATTTAGTGTTGTAATGCGTTTTACACATTCACATTAAGTTTAGGGCCCTTTCGAACTAAATGGACTTAATTGTGCCTTATTTAGGGTGTTGTAAAGTGT
This sequence comes from Sequoia sempervirens, assembly GCA_007258455.2. Taxonomy (NCBI): domain Eukaryota; kingdom Viridiplantae; phylum Streptophyta; class Pinopsida; order Cupressales; family Cupressaceae; genus Sequoia; species Sequoia sempervirens. Next base: position 168,312 of record VDFB02003233.1, read on the forward strand.
ATCTTTACACTTTCACACTAATCTAGGGCTTTATTAATTAATTGAGGTTAATTTTCCTTAATTGGCCCATTTAATTCAAATCCAAACCTAATTAATTACAAATTCCGAAGGATAAAACCTGACATTCATAAATGCTATTACACAACATTTAATTTTAGAAGGCGCGTGTCCTAGGTAGGTGACCTAGGACCCATTCACCACATGGTGAATGGGTCCTCACTAGGTCCTAAGACCCTATTTTTGCATGATACTTCACCTTGTCCAATGCATCTCCTAGTTAAGTGACCTAAGAACCATGCACCATATGGCAAATGGGTCCTCACTTAGACCTAGGAACCCTCGAAATATGTTTTTGATACTATTTTAATTATTTAAAATCCATAATTCAATGTCGGCTTGTGATATTTGAATTTTAAGAATTAATGATAAAATATGCATAAATACAAGGTTGTTTCACTATGTTTCACCTAAGCAACTTTATGAGAAATTCCTTATAGCAATTTTATGAGATCAAGCTAGCATTCAATAGCACTTCTAAGGCATTCAAGAGCATATTTATAGAAGATTATTGCATCAATCAAGAGTCATTTCATCATGTCAAAGACTTAGTGCATCACGCATGTTGTTGAGCTAATGTGTTGATGTAGTGTCCAAGATCAAATCAACCATATTCAAGGCATTGTATCACATCAAGTTTCATGATCAAGATCTACATTCATTAAGACCACTTCATGCTAGATTGCAGATTTATCCAAGGTTCAAATAGAAACTGGTGAGTTGTGACATTGCATTCGTTCATTCATCATTCCTTTCATGCTTTTATTCATTTCAAGGTTTAATTAATGTGAATATAAAATTCCTCAAGCTCCCTTTGGGTGTTTTTATTTTGCTAAGTGCTAGCCCCCGCCTCATATGTTCAACATACTACCCTTAGCTTTTCATTGGGTTTTTGTTTGCTATACTATGTCAGCTGCTTCCACGTGTCCATCGGGTGCTCTTCGTAGCAATTCCTTCCTTCACTCTACTATTGGCTCCCGCCATGTTGCCACGTGTCTACACTATAGGCTATTTAGAGCTGTTTCCCTTCACTTTTCATTAGGCCCCATTCGCATGCCCGTAGCTTCCATTTGCATAAACTTTTGGCCGACCCCACAGTTAGCGCCGATAGTAAACATTGCTGGTACGTGTCTTCCTAGTGCAAACTTTCATCAAAGGAAAGGAAGAAGGAACCATGGGATGCGAGCTGTCACCACGTGTCCCTTTGGCAGGAGTTCTATCAAAGGGAAGAATGGAGCAAGCAACAAGATGCGACATGCTGCCGCATGTTCTAATTGCCTCCATTGGGAAGAAACACTTGTCTACATGGGATTTTTTTGGATCACTGCCATCATTCGTAAGGGATGCATTTGGCTGGGGAACGACTACATGCTATGGCCCAAATATTTTCTATTACAACGACTGAGGGGAATCATTGTTGTAGCCATCATTGCTCAAGATACAAAATATTTTCTGTTACAAGCTCACCAGAAGGTGGATTGTTGGCTATATATACTGCTTCTTGCTTTAGAAAAAGAGTTTGGAAGAGGCAGCAAAATTAGAGAGAGACACCAGGCCTTTAATATTGTTTTAGATTATTATATGAAACTTTCAGACTGTGCCATTGTTCGACCTTTCTTTTTTCTTATGTTATTTGATAAGACATTAATACTGTGCCATTATTGTCTGGATTTTTCATTTGCAAGAACTTCTATTATTTTAAATACAAATTGTTGGTTTAGATCATATCTTTGACTCTTCTTTTCAGTGAATGTATGCGATAATCATTTTATGTCATTAAATGAATTGTTCAGATCTTTATATTTGATTTCTATGATTCTAGAACATAGTAGATTGTTGACCAAGCCCTTGAATCAAATCCCAAAGGATAGATTTACCATGCCTTTATCTACATCCTGGTGCATTGCCATAGTTAGACTTTTAATTTTATATATCTACTTCTGTTTTCCATTCCAAAACCCTAATTACAAAAGAAGCTGACTTCTTTAAAAACTTGGAGGTCACTCAGTTTAGCGAAATTGGTCCCCCATTAACTGAATTTCCCATAAAGGCTGTTACCTTGCCAATTTTTGGAATCAACAGTTTCATTTTTATGGCATGCCCGGTGGGATTGCTGATATAAATATAAATTCAAAGAGGGTGTATGAGCCATCGACCTGGTACTAGGTCCCAAACAGTGAATAACCCTGGGTTGTTAGTGTTGTGACTAGGAACATTACAAGCTGCGAACCAATTAGTAAACATTCTGCTTCCTTCGCCCCTTCCACTAAACATGTTGCCCACTACTAATAGAAATTATGTGGCATGAGATACCAGAAGTCCTCTTTTAGCACCAGTAGCACTCGCCATTTGGGCCCCTCTCCTGGTCTTTGCTCTAAAAGCTATACCTAAATTCACCGAAGATGGATTAAGAACACTGTTTGAACATCTACAAGATGTTGTGGATGTATGTCTGGTACATGGCCTTACAGACCAAAATGTAGCGCTAAGGTTGCTTGCCGCTTCTTTTAGAGGCAAGACACTAGATTGGTACCGCATGCTGCAGCCTAATACTATCGGCACCTGGGATCAGCTTGGAGACCCTTTCTATGAGAGATTCTCTAATGACAGAGACATGTCTTCGCAACATCATCAGTTGGAGATCATAAAGCGGGCCCCATATGAAGCCATGACTAACTTCAATGCTCTGTTTCATGTAACCTAGCAAAGAATTTAGGTTGCAATGCACCCACCGCCGGACTTGGCGTTCATGTTCTACTTGAAGTCCATCAACGCTGACATTTCAATGATGATCCAATCACTCGACATAACCACTCTACCAGATGCATATTGCATCGCAGTTAAAGTGGAGAACAATCTAATAGACCCCGGTAAGGTGCCACCTTGGCCTGCCATGCATATGTTTCCTGAGATATCAGCTCCCGCCTAGGTGATGTCGTCTACTAGTGTAGTCACTCCTCAATCCATGTATAGATACCTGGGTGTGCCGCAAGATGTTGTTTCCACATCCGACTCTTTGAAGGATGATATAAGCAACGTCAAGGAGATGTTACGGGCTATGGCCAATGAGATAACTGTGATCAAGTGAAACTAGGCCACGCCTTTGAAGCCAACTTATCAAAATTATTAAGGAGGAAGGTCTTCTTACCAACAAAACTAGTTCCAAGGAGGTTCTCGCACAAATCCATAGGTGTAAACAACTAATCAAATAGTACCAGTACCTTCTCCATTGCAGAGTGCTAACTCGAGCTCGAGCAAAGAGCTAACAGTGAGGCAAAACAATTTAGTCGATGACACCAACCCCTGGTGTTTCCCTTGCGGCGACTCACATATGCCCCAAAATTTCCTACGCGACAATCTACAACAAAAGGTGGTAGAGCAGCGCAATCAAGGTATGATGTCACACCATGGAGGTTATGTATCCGCAAATGGAAAACGCGGTGCTTACCGCACAAATGTAGTGGATGTCCTTGGAGCAAGAAACAGATATTGCTCCCAATCATGCGCTCTTCTCATGGATTGAAGAAGAGGTTGTGTTGGAAAATGATGCATCCACACCGAAAACCCTACAAGTACAGTCCAATTACAACACTCACTCAAAGAGGAGATTCACGGGAAAACCCTTTGTCTTGCAACTAGTCAGTCTGCAACCCAAAAGTTCTTCTGACTAGACATCTAGTACCTTTGCAGTGGCACAACAATGTCCACAAAAACCCCAGAATCTACCACCATTCAATGTGGTGGAACAATTAAAATCATCCGCTAATGTCTCTCTGTGGGATATCTTAGCTATTTCGGAACATAAGACATTGCTACAAAAGGCTCTCTGACAGGATCTGATCATTGAACCAAAAGAGTAAATGCTCAAAGGAAAGGTTGTTGATCAATCGCCTCCTATCAAAGTTCTCACAAATAGCATAGAGGAAGCCCCTACAGAGGTTAAAGATAAGCTAAAACTGAAACCCTTCTTCCTAACCCTCATTGTGCGAGAAAAATTATTGCACAATGCCATGAATGAATCTAGTGCTAGCACTAGTCATGCCCAAGTAGATAGCCAAAGCCCTAGGACTTAGCTATGAACATTTAAAGAGGGGGGTTATATAGCTTGAAGGGAACAAAGTTGAAACCGTAGGTGTTATCAAAGACCTCCCCTTAACTCTATTCTCCTACCCTAGCGTCATAGTTCTGCAAGACACTTTGATCATAGATGTCCCCCCTATGTTCGGCCTCTGCCTATCCTGAGAATTCACTTCAAAGATAGGAGGGTATCTTTCTCTAGACTGGTCACACTTGATCCTAAGGAACAAGCATGGAGCTAAAATGAAAATAGTGTCCAAAGCTTTGCACTCGGAACATGTTGCTGATGAAGCTATGATCAACTTTGAAGCTTCCCATACCTCTTTCACTAAAGAGGAGACATATTGTACCGAGTTGCTATAGGACGAAAAAGTGACCAGAGATTGGACCGATAAAGAGGAAATTCTCTTAAGCAAATATATAGATGCCGACCCTTTCATAAACTACCATGCTAATAGGCTGGGCACCTATGTCATCTTCGACGAGGAACAAGAGATTCTAAAAGTCATGAAGGAACCTAAAGGTGACCAAACTTCAGAGCTATGGACACTCCACTTTGATGGAGCAAGATGCAAAGTGGGCGCAGGAGCTGGGATATGTTTGACATCCCCAATTAATGAAAAGACACTCTGGTCCTTCCGTGTCTAGTTTGCTTGTTCGAACAATGAAGCTAAATGGGAATTAAAAAATTAATGGTGTTCAAAGATTCTGAACTAGTGGTCAACCAAGTCTGAGGGGTTTCTGTAGCTAAGAATGTCTACGTGAGATCCTATAGGCATAGAGTCTATGACTTGATAGAAGGTTTTGAATCCTTCAACATCCAAATAGTGCCTCGAGAACAAAATGCTGATGTAGATCGCATGGACGCAATTGGATCTCAATTCAAACCGGCCTCTGGCCTAATTCATAAAAAACACTCTGTATGAGTGATAGTTCGACTGGAGATTCCAGATAATGATTAGAGCTGGCAAGTATTTGACAGTGATGAACACATTGCCTCATTCATCCAACAGTTGGGAGGGTTTTCCGACCAACTCCAGCCAAAGATTTCCAAAGCCTATGACGAATAGATCATTCAACTAAAGTCTAATAAGCTTCCAAAGGGACTTGGCACTCTATAAAACCTTTTCAATTATGATGATCCAAGAAATGAAAAAAAGGAAGTTTCTAGTGGACAAAAGCGACTATGTAGACCTTCAAATCGAAGATGGAATAAATATCAAAGTCAGAAAAGATGTTCCACATCATGATAAATATAGGCTTATTGACTTCTGCGAGAGGTATGAAGGAGTGGTGGCTTGGTCATATGATGACCTTAAGGGATATGATCCTGAAATCATCCAGTATACAATAGAGCTGACAGAAGGTGCAAAACTAGTTCACCAAAAACAGAGGCCAATAAACTTGAAGATTGAAGCCATGATGTCACAAGAGCTAACAAAGCTAATTCAGTCTCAAATTGTCTTCTTGATCAAGAACAACACATGGGTATCCAACCTGGTGCCAGTCTGAATGAAGAATGGAGACATCTGCTTGTGTGTTGACTTTCAAGACCTAAACAGAACATCCCTAAAGGACCATTATCCGCTACCTTTTATAGAGACAATCTTGCAAATAGTGGCAAGATCAAAATTGTTTTCTTTGTTGGATGGCTTCTCTGATTACAAACAGATTCGGGTTAGAGAAGAAGACTAAAGCAAGACAACGTTCACTACAAAGTGGGGAACATTCACATATGCTAAAATACCTTTTGACCTTTCAAATGCAAGAGCCACTTTTCAGCGAGCCATGGATATCGCTTTCAACGAATTAATTAACAAGATTATCCTAATATATTTGGATGATGACTAAATTCTCCAAACATAAGGATGAGCATTTCGATCACCTTGAGATGGTTTTCAAAATATGCTAGGAGTTTGAGGTCTCCTTGAACCCAAAAAAATGTGTTTTTAGAGTGTCACAAGACAAGCTATTGGGACATGTAGTGTCCAAAGAAGGAATTGCAATTGATCTAGAGCGGGTGAAAGCAATCAAAGAAATTCCCTTACCGGTCAACAAAAAGGGCGTCCAATCCTTCCTGGGGAAGGTAAATTTTGTTAGCAAGTTCATTTCATATTTTGTAGGGATAATCAGACCAATCACCCAATTGCTAAAAAATGACCAATTATTTAAATGGACTAAAGAAGCGAGAGAAGCCTTCAAAAGGGTAAGGATGTTATTTCCTCAGCTCCTATGCTAGTTAATCCAGACCTATCGAAGGACTTCATAATGTATGTATTCAGTAGCAAGTCAAGCATTTCTACTGTCTTAATATAGAAAGATGATGAAGGAAAGGGAGAACATCCGATAGCATTCCACTCTTAGACCCTTAAAGAATATGAGACGAAATACAAATTCATCGAGAGGCAAGATTTCACAATAGTTAAGGGACTCAAGAAGTTCCAACACCTAATCTCTTGAAACAAGGTGGTTGTTTATGTCGTGCATTCTAGTGTGCGTGAATACATCATGGAAGGAGAAATCACTGAAAAAAGGTCTAATTGGATCACCAAGATCCTTGAATATGACATTGAGGTCAAGCCTACAAAGACTGTTCGAGGAATAGGATTGTGTGAATATCTGACATAACGAAGAAATGACAGCCGAAGAAGAACAACCGGAGCTGATGCTAATGAATGAGTCTGATTCTGAAGGTTGCTAGCTGGTAGATAGGGTGAGATTCATGCACACAGGAAAATATTCGCATGGTCATCCTTCTCAAAAGAGAAGATTCTATCGACTGTAGAACAACGAATGCACACTTATTGAAGGGGTCCTTTTCAAAAGGAACTTTAACGATGTTCTGTTGCGGTGTGTCACCACATAGCAGACTAAGAGGATTCTTGACACTTTCCACATCAGTTTTGTGGGTGGGCATTTCTTTGCAAAGACCATCGCCATCAAAATTATGTGTACTGGGCACTTCTGGCCCATGCTCTTTAACAACTCATATTCCCTGGTAAAAGCTTGCAAGGAATGCCAATTCTTCGTAGGAAGAATAAAAAATTCTTCAATGCCCCTCAACCCGATAGTAGTTGATGAACCATTTGCGCAATGGGGCCTTGATTTCATTAGGATGATTAATCCCACCTCCAACGCCAGACATAAATGGATTCTAACAACGACAAACTACTTCACAAGTTGGACTGAAGCCATGCCCCTGAAGAATGCAACAAAGGCAGAGATAATAGACTTCCTCGAAGAACTCGTGATGAGATTTGGTCCTCCTAAAACCATCATCTCCGACAATGCTGAGACATTCCTAGGATCTAAGGTATGTCAATTTGCGCTCACGCATGAAATATTCCTAAAGACATCGTCAAACTACTACCCGTAAGGTAATGGCTTGGAAAAGTCAAATTATAAGTCAGACTCATCAAAAGGATCGAGTGGGAGCACCAACAGGAACAACATAAAAATATTCGAGCAACACTCTGAACAGACTGCATAACTCCTAAGCAAGTCCTCAAGACTTTGTCGTACGAGTTAGTATACGGAAAAGAAGTGCTATTTCCTATCTCCATGGAGATTCTAGCATTGCAATTGCTCAAATCCCTCGAGATAGAGAAAAATGGAGCTATGGAGGTTTGACTGGCCGAGTTGCTGGAAGTGTAGGATAAAAGAGAAAAAGCCCTGATAGCCATGTCCAACAACCAATAGGTGGTGAAGAGATGGTTCGATAAGAAAGCTTTGGACCAAGGTCTAAAGTGCGGGGACCTAGTGCTCAATTTTAATGAAAGAGCTGCAAAGCCTGGCCAACACGGGAAGTTTGACAGCTTATGGGAAGGCCCATTTAGAATAATTCAGTGCAAAGAACATAACACATTCGAATTAGAAACCATGGAGCATGAACCATTGGGAATTTTGGTCAACGAGATTCATTTAAATTTATTCAATTAGCTTCAGAAATGTTCCTCCAATGTAAATATGTGAATAATGTAATTATTTTTTCCCTTGTGTTTTTTGTCGGCCAGTCTTTCAATAATTAATTCTACAAGTGCGAGAAAGCATAAGCGAGTGGAACCCATTATCGCAAAGTGCAGAGAAATATAAAAGAACCCATGAAGTAGAGAAAAATGCTGAATTGAAGTGAGCCCACATATGCAGAAAAAGAAAAGCAAACCTACATTGCAGAACAACAGGAAAAGGAGACAAAATATTTTAACATAAGCTATATTTTCATTATATTTATATACTTCACTAAATATAGTATCAAAATGGCTTAGAGGCCACACTTTTAGAGTATATATCTATGTATTTCTGTATCTTCTTTATCTGGCTACTATAAAGCCTTTTCAGGAATATATAAAAATGAACTAACAGGTATTAGTTTTAAAAACATATAAAGGGAAATTTTCAGTCATGGGTGTGAGCAGCAGCAATGGAGGCATCAATGGTAGCATCTAGAATATCTTCATCAGCAAGGGCAACATCTTCATTAGTAGGTGCAACATTCGTAGGAGTAATGGCAAGTGGCGGAGGGAACACGAGGTTTCTGAAGTCCGTGTACCAGTCAATATCATAAAACGACACCATGTTGTACAAGCAAAATAGGAAATGACATGCATGGGTGACCCTTTGGCGATGCTCTTCTTACAACTAAATATGGAAGCCGCTCAAGAACTACACCCATGGCATGACTACTTCTTCCTCAATGTATTTTCGGAGGTCGCTTGTCGTTGGAAAGCCTATTCCAAATGCAGCGTTGGCCACCACCTCTCCAAAACTGCCAAGATATTTCTTTAGAAATATTTCAATTACTAGGTGCATAACCAATGGCTTGGCAACCACAATTTCAAGCATGGATGCCACAAAATGAGAGCACACATCAGTGTTAACTCTATGCCTATCCTCATAGACAAGGAAATCCCTCCCCATAACCCATTTCATCGCTATGATGGCTAGAGAATGCTTATTCTTGGTCATCCTTTTGAGGCGCCGAGTTGTAATTTTGCCAAGAAAAGATGATTGGGATTTGTTGTAGACTAACCTAATTGGGGTGTTCATGGTGACAATCTCTATACAACTATTTGACAAAAGCTCTATGCAAATTCTACGCAACTGCAAATGCTGAATGCTAAGCCAATCACCTAATACCAATTTTGCTAAAAATTGCTAAGTGTGATTTCACTATTGCCTAAGCACCTATTTATAGAAATGACAAGATTAGCATGGTAATTTGCATACCATAAGCATGAGGTTAATCAGGTACTATCTCAAAAATTGCACCAAGGCTCGCTCGATTATCCCAACCAATTTCGTCTGCTAGGTACGATTTGATGCGTGTAGGATTAGTGGGAACTAATTAATTATCATAAGTTGGTAGCATTCTTCGGCAGTAGTCCATACAACCGAATGCTGAGGTGTCATTTTGCAGGTGCTTCTAAAACTCCAAAAAGGAACACAAATCTTTTCAGACACTTATTGCATATTTGGCTTAATCATTCCATTTGGGATATTAATTGCCATGACATATGGACACCTAAGTTGCATTCAAATCATCAGCTCAAGTTCCAAGAAAAGCACACCAGAAGTACATCATTGCCAAAGGTCATTATGAATTCTTGTCATTTCAAAATGGCAAGTAATTCATTTCACACAAGCAAATGACTGGCGGTACATGCCAAATTTAATGCTAGAAGGTGAGCGTTGTTGGCCACCTCAATAAGGAAATTTAACTATGTGTCACATGCAAAAGGCTAGCATTGTGAAAGCTTTCAAACATGCTACCTAGAGCAAACAAAATTTTGAGCACAACCAGAGTTGAGGTAAGTTGCAAAAAAATTGAGCTAAGAAAAAATCTCTAGCAAACAAAAATGGCAGAGAGTTCTCAAACAAAGGCACAAGTAGAGGCCCAGGGAGAAGAAACACAAAGCTTGTTTGATGATATGTGTAAAGCATCAGCCATCTACTTCTTTGAAAACATTTCTTACGCTTCGCCTGGTATACCAGAGAAGCCAAAATGGGTAAATACGCAGGTCCTGGAGAAGCCCAAAAATTACAGGGATCAGAGCCGAATCAAGGAGGAATGGGATAATATTCATGATCCCATCCTTGCAAAAAACCCCAAGAATTTGAGGGAGGTGGCCTGTGAAAGAATGAAGAAATTCAGCGACCTGGAGTCATTGTCACATAAGCTATGGTACAACGGGCTCCCATAGTATATGGTCCCATTTTTTCACTATTTCCCAAAACTAGTCGATCCAGCCATTGAACATTTCAACCCGAGCACCAACACCATCAAGGACCAGAGGTTAAAAGTCAATATCTGCCCAAAAGCTATCTAGAATATGCTATGCATCCCTAACCCCGACTCTAGAATGGAAGAGGTAGAGCCATTCAACCCAATGAAGGGAGAGGAAACATTGAGAGGCATGAAAAAGGATCTAAAATTTCATAACAAAGAAACCCAAAGGCCTAAGGAAGATCATAAAAAGCCACCAAATATTCTGGTGTCGCACACCGCCTTCACACCAAACATGAAGGATGCATTCTCAATGTTGGAATTTGTTTGTGGCCTGGACACCGACAAGGATGTGTACAAATTTTAGTTGGGTTCAGGGTTTCAGTTCCACAAGCAACATTCATTTCTCTAGTATGATTTTGCATAATTCCTTATTAATGAGATGCTAGGGAAAATTAGGGACTACCAAACGTAGCAGAGGTTCAGGTTTCCTTCCTTCCTTTCCCATATGTTTTTGCACTAGAACCCTAATTTCTTTAAGAAGCATGTAAGATTGTCTATTTTTGATGAATCAAGCAGAATAGGGCTAGTTTCTATAGGGACTCCTTTCCTCTCCTCTACATATGACTATTATGCATTTTCAGATTATTTCTTGACTCCGATTTTGTAAGATTTGAAAGGGGATGATGGTTTCAACCGGCTCACCAAGGAACATACTACATATATGCAAAACTTCACTCCCAAATGTGACTGGTTTCTTGGAGTGGATTTCAAATTCATCCAAATGCGTTGTTTCACGAGAGAACCATTTTTTCTTCTAGCATGTGTCACAAATCAGGTGCTATCCATCGAAATGTTATGACAAGTATCCCTTATTGAATACAAATTTTGTGGAGGGAAGGCCAAGAAGAGGGGATTCTTCAACTGCCTGCAAACCTTAAAACTGGTGGTCATGAACAAGAAACAGATGCACAAGTTGCTAGAAGATAAGCTGGCTCATCTGGGGTTGGTAATGATTTGCGATAATTGGGATTACAACCCTGAAAATGATGTGCCAAATGAATTTTTCAAGGTAACACACAACCCACAACCTTATTGGTAAAAGAGGTAGAACCCACTGAAAGATCTGGATGATCTACAGTGTATGATGAGAAGTGCAAAATAGGAACAGGCCTTCGGAACAAGTTGTTAAGAATAGAAGGTTGGAGCGAAGAGAAAATTAGAGATTTCTAGGTATATCACCAAGAGACCAACAAACCTGAGGCCCCTTATGGAAGCATGGCATTGGATGAGGAGTTTGATAGATTATGGAATGAGGCACACACGAATTTTGACATGAGCACTGATAAGGATGATGACTCCAATGAGGAGTCCGAAGAGCATATGGGAAAAGGAAATGGGAAAGAATTAGAAGTGTCATCAGCCTCTGATTAGCAAAAGAGAAAGGAAACAGAGCAACCTAGCTGAGTTGTTTCAGATGTCCAACTGAACATATCAAGAGCTTCATGGATGCTCACCTAGACCACTGCAAGGACAAGAACAACTCAACAACCATTGGAAATCGTAGAGGTGAAGGACTCCCTGCCTACCAAATGACAATGCACAAAAGAAATTTCTGGGGAAGGTTTGCAAGCACCTGTGGCAAGCCAGGAGGCCGTGGCAATCTAGGAACCGCAATCATCCAATTAGCAGGTAACATTTTCTCCTTTTCTTACTTCACAATCTTTAGTAGCCCCTGCTGTCTCTACAACAATCATCACTTCAAGTATGGTTCCTACCTTTTCTATCTCTACCACAATGGCCGCGAGAGGTTTCTCCCAGTTCTCCCATGCGAGGCCACTTATCTTAGTGCCTCCACAGACCCTTTCACCTTTTCCATTGCTCAAACTGCTATTGCCACTATTTCTGCAAGTATGGCTACTATGACACCCCTCCTGCTACAACTATATTGAGCACAACCCAATTCACCCAACAGTTAGAGCCCGCCTTGAGCCCACAGTCGCCACAACAGCTGATGAGTCCTCTTGTGGGGTCACAAACTGAGCTTTGGTGTATCCCTCATTTCTCCCCATAGATCGTCGATCTCCCAAAGAGGAAAACAACCCATGCCACTACCCTTACATTCCCTTTCGCTGTGCCTACCGGTGCGCCTTTTGCAGGCGAGCTAGTTTAGTTGATGTCTCGATTTATAACACATGGTAATGTTACAAAGGAAGCATGGGCTCTCAGAATTCAGAAGCGGAAGGCCAAGGATGACAAGAAGCCGGTGGAGTCAAAAGTGTATACTGTTTACAATGAAGCTTATAATGTGATCCATTTCACAACCATGCATCCAAACGCCATCAAACCGCAAGGGGAGATGCAACCTGATGATTACAACATGTTTTCCATGGGACTTGATTTGAGCATAGCCTGACCACATGACAAGGATAAAAACATGGAAGAAACACAACAGGTGGTGACCACAGACTTCCTCAAGTCTGGATGCCAACTAAAAAAGAAAGAAGAATAGCTAAAACTTGTGAAGGATAGGGTTGAGTTCTTGCAAGCATAGGAAAAAGAGATGAAGGGAGATGTTGCACGCTTATTAGAAAAAGTGCAAGCAATAGAGGTGGAGCAGAACAAACTCTAGGAGGAACTTGTAAAGTTCCAATCCGTTGACCTGTCCCTGGTTGATGTGCTAATCAAAATTGGTTAACTCTGGCAGAACAAGTAGTGAAACAAAAGAGGGGGGAATTTGAACAGCAACATGCTCAATTCGAGCAAAAGATGCAAGAGAAGGATGCAAAAATTGGGGCCCAAAAGTTCCAATTGGAAAAGGAGCTTCAGGAGATGAAGCTTTCTCTTGAAACAGAGTCAATAAACAAGAGCCAAGCTAGGGAAAACTAGTCCAAAGAGCTAAGAAGCATCAAGAAACAACTTGCATCTACAAATAGGAGAATTGCAAAATTGACAAAAGATGTCAGCTCGAAGGGTGCAAAACCTCATTCCAGTGGCTTAGCAGCTATATATTTCGTACTGGGAAAAGGTCAAGGCCTTTTTCCTGACCCTACAACCAACGGTCGAATATATGTCAGAGGCAACAAAATTGAGTAGGGAGGTTCACGGAGCAATTGAGCAGTTCTCACAGTTCATTGAGGAGAGGGTTCTTGAAGCAAAGAGTTTGCTAAGTAAGTTATACCTATTCTCAGATGAGGACTTAGCAAAGGCAAGGATCGAGGATAAAATTTTTTTTGCCAAGATGGCGAAAAAATTCATCCACTTCCACTTAGCTATCCTTCGTGCCAACACATGCACAACTACTTTGAACTGGACTATGGATAGCATGCGGGAAAATTTATCCCGGTTGACTGAGATGGACCTGCCTTCCCCATTTCTTGCAGATGAGTTGGTTGCCATGGCAGAACAAATTGCGGCAAAGATTGAAGAGAAGGAGAATGACACAACCGCTTTTCAAAGTTTCAACCAACCTTCTACCGTAACAGATATTGAAAATGTCATTCATCCGATTGGGTGGATACTTTTCCAATTTGAGTCTGGGGCCGGTTTACCTATGGCTCTACCTTAAAAAGAGATGCTTAACCTAAGCAGAGTGCATGAGAATCTACGTGACATATTGAGACCATTCAAGGCCGACTGGCTGCCTCTGTAGGCAACTCTTTCTAAGCTCTGGCTCTGTCACCCTATGGATGGGGGCTCTGGTCTACAAGCTAGAGAAAATTTTGGGTTCCTTGTTTCACAGGCGAAACACCTTTGGTAGTCCCCAAAAGCTGTGAATATAAAATTCCTCAAGCTCCCTTCGGGTGATTTTATTTTGCTAAGTTTTGGCCCCTGCCTCATATGTTCAACATGTTTCCCTTAGCTTTTCATCAAGCTTATTTTTGTTATACTCTATTAGCTGCTTCCACGTGTTTGCTGAGTGCTCTTGCAACAATTCCTTCCTTTGCTCTGCTACCGGCTTCTGCCATGTTGCCATGTGTCTACACCATATGCTATTTAGAGGTGCTTCCCTTCACTTTTTTTTTGGGCCTCGTCCGTGTGCCACATAACTTCTGTTCACATAAAATTTTGGCAGACCCCACAGTCAGCGCTGATAGTAAATTTTTTTGCTATGTGTCTTCCTAGCACAAGCTTACATCAAAGGAAAGGAAGAAGGAACCATGGGCTGCAAACTACCGCCATGCATCCCTTGGACAAGATTTCTATCAAAGGGAAGAATGGAGTGAGTAGCGGGATGCGACATGCTGCCATGTGTTCTAACCGCCTCCATTGGGAAGTGACACTTGCCTGCACGAGATTTTTCTGGACAACTACCATCATTCGCAGGGGATTCATCTAGCTGGGGAACGACTACATGCTATGGCCTGAATATTTTCTATTACAACAACCGAGGGGAATCATTGTTGCAGCCATCATTTCTCAAGATACATAATATTTTATGTTACAAGCTCTCCAGGCGGTGGATTGTCGGCTATATATTGCTTCTTGCTTCGGAAAACGAGTTCGGAAGAGGTAGAAAAATTAGAGAGAGATACCAAGCCTTTAATATTGTTTTAGGTTATTATATGAAACTTTCAGACTATGCCATTGTCTGGCCTTTCTATTTTTCTTATGTTATTTGATAAGACATTAATACTATTCCATTATTGTCTGAATTGTTCATTTGCAAGAACTTATATGATTTTAAATACAAATTGCCACTTTAGATCATGTCTTTGACTTCTGTTTTCAGTGAATGTATGTGATAATCATTTTATGTCATGAAATGAATTGTTTAGATTTTTATCTTTGATTTATGTGATTCTGGAACATAGTAGATTGTTGATCGAGCCCTTGAATCGAATCCCAAAGGATAGATTTATCGTGCCTTTATCTACATTTGGCACATCTCCATAGTTAGACTTTTAATTTTATATATTTGCTTCCATTTCCCATTCCAAAACCCCAATTACAGAAGAAGTTGTTTTCTTTAAAAATTTGAGGGTCACTTAGTTTAGTGCAGTTGGTCCCCCATTATCTGAGTTTCCCATAAAGATTGTTACCTTGCCAATTTTTGGCATCAACAATTACCAAAATGGAGTTTGACCAAGGAAAATCCCTATTCCCTAACAAACGACATTTTTCTCTCTTTGATGTGTGATTGCAGGTTTTAGGTTGAAGATCTGTTGGAAAAAAAAATGAAGTTGTCAAAGTTGCTAAGAAATTTTTCAAATCACGGAAACTGAGCTACATGATTTATTTTCGGCTTTCTGACAATGCCTGACTAGAATCTGGGAGTGCACAATGAGAAGAATAGAACCCAAAAACTAATTTTCCAAAGCCCTAGCCAGTCCACCCATTCGCCATAGGGTGAATGAGTCCTCAATGAGGTTTGAAAAAGCACTTTTGGTGAAAGGTACACAACATTTGACCCTTTTCAGATCTGCCTTAGGATTGCTATATCAGTTAGATTTGATTTTTGTTACTCATTTACACATTATAGCGCACATATTGAATGAAATATAAAAGAATAGGAGGTTCATTATTTTGTTTCATTTTGATAAACCCTTACATTTATGTTTCACTAGGTAATTCAAGTAATTATTTAACCAATAAAACATATAATCCTGACATACTAGGGTGGGCCTCACATTACCCATATCATAGTTGAATTTCACCAGTAACATGTAGGTGATAGATATTAGGAGCTACTTGATTTAATAGGGTTTAGATAGAATTTTCCTTGTAGGATATGGAATGATGTATGCTAGGATTTGATAGGCTTTTACCAATGATATGTAAGAAATAGATGCCAAGATCTACCAATCTTAGGAGTTTGGTATTAATGTTGGTGTATCAGAATAAAGGCATGTGCTTCTAGTGTTGTGTTTATCTAACGTATGATTTTAAAAGTTTTGATTATTAAATTAGTCTAGGTGATTAATAGTACAAGCACTAGTCCTAGGTGGGGTAAAACCAAAAGACATCCTAATTACATGTAACTTAAATTTGGTTATAAAATGACTCATATTTTTAGTGGGTTATCAGTAGATCTAATCAATTTAAAACTCTATTGAGAGGGGGAATAAATCAGTATATCTAATCAATTTAAAACTCTTAACTTCAACTCAAATATCAGATCATATAACTTGAATCTTCACTACTACTAATCAAGCATTGAAAACACATTCACACAATTGAACACCAGATATATGTGGAAACCAAAGATGGGAAAAACCATGGTGAGAATAGCTATTGGATCCACTATCCAAAGACAACCTCATAAAGAAATAATATAACAAGTGAATTTTACAATACGAAGTAGGCTACATCAACCTACCAGAGACATGAATCCCCTAATGTATTCATAGGAACCAACCTTCTGGAGACACCAATCCCCAATATAATGAACTGAGCACCAACTCTACAAGTAGAACACCAGTCCTATTGGAATACACAGATCTAAAGCTTGAAAATCTTCAATGCAACTAAACACACCTCATACACATGTCAAAGTTACTTTAGATACATTTCCACACTTCAATGATCTTCTGGTATTACTACACAACTTGGGATGCAACTCTCTGGCTTCACAAGATAATCTCATTGACTAATCACCACCTTATCTTTAATTTATGCCTCAGACAAAATTATACTTCATATTGTGTATATACACAACTAAGGAATATATACATGGCATTGCATTAACACACTTCTATGTCATCTAGGGATACACAAGTAACCAGGATGATATAAGGTGGACCTAAATTCAATTTTCATGAAACGTATAATAGTTTGGTCCAAAGAAAGAAAGAAATTCTGCCAAAATAACATGTCATGCACTACTACAAGAAAATTAATCATGTCCTATCTTGACACCACATAAAACCACACACAAGATTTGAATACCACACGCTACTAGTTGTTACTACATAGGTCTCGAACACCAATAGGTTGAAAGATAGGCACATAGAACCTTTTGTCACCTCAATTTTTTTGCATTCTAAACATATCCCCGACAACTCTAGAAAAAGATAGAACATGTGTGGAAATACTCTCCTCTAAAACCATAGAGCCTACAACACCTCTAGAAAAGGAGACCCGAGAAACACTAAACCAACATTGAACTGGAAAATTGTAGAACAACCATCTAGATCACCTCTATCATAGTGAATAGATGAATACATGATGTTGCAAGCATAAAGCAGTCACACATACTTCTAGAACACAGGAACTCCTCAATTGCTAGTAATGTATGTTTCTTTATTTAGTGATATGATAGTAGAATTACCAACACATAAAAGGTATGTTAGTAAAACTTCAATTAATTCACCCCAATCTCTTGAAAAAGATAGTGCCACCACTAAGCATATATTCTTTGACACACCTTTGACATCAATCCTCTTACTACATCAATGCCAACCTTTTACATCAAAGTCAACTTTTGTTCAACAATCTCCCCCTTTCTCATTGATGGAAAGAAACAAAATGTTGGGCCACCTACAAAACCAACCAGTCACATAGGAAGACAAGTCTGGACTAAGTTCCACATTCTCTCTCTAGAGGATATACCATTTTGAGTTCACTTTCTCCCCCTTTGACATCAATGGCAAAGGTCAACACTCCCCTTTTAAATTTTTGGCACTCTGCACAATCTGAAAACCTGTTTCCCAAGTAGACTCCCTATGAGTCCATGCTTCATTACTTCTGAAAACATTTTGCAAGACTACCCAACCTTCTTGCGATAGGGAGATAAAGCTCCCCCTCAACTGATACTTCCTCTTGATTCAAGAGGAGGGAGAAAATACTCACAACTTCTATTGGAGAAACTCAAAAGCCTCCTTAGGAAGTGGTTTTAGGAAAATATCTACTACTTGCTCCTTAGTTTCAACATACTCCAACTTCACCTCCTTTTCTGTAACTTTTTCCCTTAGAAAATGATACTTGATTGCAATGTGTTTTGTCCTTGAATACATAACTAGACTCTTTGAGATGTTTATGGAACTATTGTTATATAAAAAAATAGAAATAGGTTCATGAAACTCAATCTTCATCTCCTTTAGGTTTTGTTTCATCCAGAATACTTGAGTGTAACATGAGGTTGACCCAATGTATTTTTCTTCTACTATAGATTAATTATGCCCTCTTAATTAAAATGGACTTAATTATGCCTTAGTAATCCCTAATATTCATTTACAAGCCCAATAAATTACATTTTTTAAAGGGGAAACCCTACAATAATTAATGCCAAACACATAACACTTTACCTTGAGCAATGTGCGTTCTAGGAATAGGGACTTGGGACCCATTTTCCCATGGGTGAATGGGTCCTCCATAGGCCTTTGAAACTAAATTTAAAATATGTTTTTGGTGGTATTTTAAGGTCCCCAAATCCATATTTCAATGTCATCTTGTAATATTTGATCGGGAAACTAAGGATACACACCTATAAATACAAGGTTATTTCACTAAGTTTCACCTAGAATTTTTTAAGAACTTCAAGAGCACAATTGAGAGCAATTTCACAAGAGAAAAAATTATGACCAAGAGCATTCAAGAGTAGATATATGAGAGATTTATTGCAGTATTCAAGATCGAATCATCATGTCAAAGTCTTCTTGCATCATGCATGTTTTTGGAGCAAACATTGTGATGTAGGTTTCAATATCAAGTTCAAGCATTCAAAGCATTATCTCAAGCATCAAGATCCACATCCATTGAAGCTATTTCATGCAAGTTGTAGACCTTCTAAGATCTGCATTACCAAGGTTTATACAAGGGTTTGTTGAGTGGTAACATAGCATTGTTCATTGTTCAATCCCTCTTTCATGCTTTATTTCAATTTAAGGTTTGATTACCAAAACGGGGTTTGACCAAGGAAAAGCCCCATTCACCAAAAACAAAAGAAAATTCCCCTCTTGTGTGTGTATTGCAGATTTAGGTTGAAAAAGCATTGAAGGCCTCTTGAAGAGAAAGATTGGAAAAGTTGTCAAAGTTGCAAAAGTTTTCAAAGTTGTCAAATCACATAATCTCACCTACAGATCTGATTTCCAACTTTTCAACACTAAAACCTAGAGAAATCAGAAGCTATAGATGCACATCAAAGGCTCCCAAAAGTTGCTGAGAAACCTTGACAAAAGACCCATTTTCCCATGGGAAAATGAGTCCTAGAAAACCTCCTGAAAGTGACTTTTGGTGATTGGTAAACGTTATTCCGCCCTTCTTAGATTTGCAAGAATATTTTTGTTTCTATAAATTTTGAGCTTTATATTGTTGTTGCAAGCTTGAATTGGCATAATTAGGTTGATTTTCTATTTTTATTTTTTCTCCCAAAAGTGTTGTTTGAACTTTACCCACGTCCTCGAAGCATAAGGAAATTACTAGATTCTCACATTTAGTTGATTCACCTAGGGGTTGTTAGTGAATTCTTTGTGGGAATCTCATTTCCTAATGAAATAAAAAGATAGGTCCATCATACCACCATTTTTTATCAATTCATTTTGGTGAACCTACCTTTTTTTCTATGTTTTACTAGATAATGAAACTGAGTCCTTTTTCTTGCTCAACCAGGACACCAAACTATCACCAACAAAGAATGCTCCACCACTTGTACTCTTCCTAGGCCATCTACGCTTTCTGCCCAATCTACATCTGTGTATGCAGTTAGAGTGATTTTTTTCTCTTTGGATACCACAGTCCAAAATCCATTATAGTGTTCAAATATTTGAATATTCTCTTTACTACTTTGAAATGAGTTTCCTTAGGTGCAACCTAAAATCTAGCTACCATCTCAACTACTTGCATTATATCCAGTATTTATTCTATCACATACAACAAACTATCAATCATAGATCTATACAAGAGTTGGTCTGCCATAGTAGATTCATTATCTTTACTCAACTTACATCTAGTAACCATAGGTGTACCCATTAGTTTGTAGTATTTCATCCTGAACTTACTTAGCATATCCTTTATGTACTTGTTTTGAGAAATAAATATGCCTTTTTTTTATTGTGCAATTTGCAACCCAAGAAAGAATGATAATTCACCAAGCATTGACATTTCAAACTCATTTTGCATTTCCTTCTGAAACACCTTGCACATTTCATCACTACTACCACCAAAGATGATATCATCTACATAGATCACAACTATCATGGCACAGCCACGGTAGGAGGGTCCTTAAAGAGAACAATCTGGAACGTGCAACAAGAGTCACACAACAAAAGCAACAAAAAATATGAAGGAAAATGCAGATTAAAACATGCTCATTAAAACAAATCTCATTTACAATCATCTAACAACAATCAGGCTTACAAATTTGGCTCACAAGCCTGTTACAACATGTTCAAAAATACAACATTCCTATATGCTCCTCCATGCGAGCGAAATCTTACATATCAAAGCCTATCTTTCTCAATCCTATCTTCCTAATGATCTATTACAATAATTTATATCATATCTAGGGATCTAGAATCATCCATGTCGGCCAAATATTATTACAATCTCTAATGAAAGAAAATGTAATGTGCGCATCAATAGGTCAACATCAAATTTGAATTACTCCTTGGTGAATGTATAGGATGAAGTGTGGACCTATAATTAAGGTCAGGGAAACTCCATGGAATAATTCAAATCACACTGTCAAGATTCAAAACTCATGAGAACGATCCACAATGATCAAACTAGCCATTATGGCTAAACATTATTTCGGTGCTGGTTGAAACTTTCATAAAATTTCAGAAGTGATAACTTGCCGGAAAAAGATCCAATCGTGCTCAAATCTTGGAATGAGAAAAATGAACATGTCCACAATGAAAATGTAGATCCACAAGGTCTAGTGAGATCATATGATGAATCCATCAACATGAGCTAATCAGAAACTGAACAAGAACAAAAAATGAAAGAAAATATTTTTGGTTGATGGAAGATTGCCTAGAACCAAGGATGCTCCTGCATTAGACATACGGGGTTATTTGAAAAGTGAGTCCCTCACTTTGTTGGGGCTAAAGGAAAACCAAAAGGGTCTACCCCAGCCTGAGAAATCCAAGAAGAATCCTCCACTGGTCTGTCTTTCCACTTCACAAGATATTCTCTGTACTGTCTTCCACGAGTTTTCCTCCCATCTCTGATATCCAAAATCTCTTCCATCTCACCTGATTGTTGTTTAGGAAACTAATTCTTCAATTTTCTTTACTATCTTCGCTGAATTTTGTCTCATGGTACCGATGTAGATATGCAATGTTGAATGTAGGTGATATACCCATGTCATCTGGTAACTCCACTTCATATGCATTTCTTGAATCAAATTTATTAAAAATCCTATAGGGTCCAAACTTCCTCATCTTCAGCTTATTGTATGTGCCAACTGGAAATATTTCCTTTCTCAAATATACCATCACTTCATCACTAACTTCGAAATCCTTATGTCTCCTCTTCTCATCTTCTTTCTCCTTATACTTCTGGTTCATATTCTCCAACTACCCCTTCACTTGTGTGTGCACTTTCTTCATATGTTTTGCAAACTCCTCTGCTTCTCCACTCCTTTTATCTTCCATACTGATGTATCTCAACTCTGATATACCTCTAGGATGAACTCCAGTAACAATCTCAAAAGGTGCCTTTCCTTTAATCCTGTTCACTAAATTATTGTAAGCAAACTCTACTTGTGCGAGGACTAAATCCCAACTTCCGGTCTTCTCTCCAACCAAGCATCTCAGTAAATTTCCTAAACCCCTATTTACTACCTTTATCTGCCCGTCAGTCTATGGGTGAAAGTAGAACTGAATTTCAAATCTGTCTTCAACTTCTTCCAAATTGTCCTCCAAAAATAACCAACAAACTTTGTGTCTCTGTCTGAAACAATACTCCTAGGTAACCCATGCAATCTAACCACTTCCTCAAAAAAAAAATCTGCTACATGTACTGCATCTGTTGCCCTCTTACAAGGTATGAAATGGGCCATTTTAGAAAATCTATCCACCACCACAAAGATAGAAGCATTACCTGTTTGTGTCTTCAACAAAACAAGTATGAAATCCATGTTGATATCTTCCCAAGGTCTCTCTGGAACTGTCAAAGGCTTCTACAATCCAACATTTGGACTACTCCCTTTTGTAACTTGAAAAATGCTGCAACTTTGCACAAATTTCCTAACATACTTATGAATCTATGGCCAAAAGTAATTCTCACTTACCAATGCTACTATCTTATCAATTCCGAAGTGTCCTGCTAATCCTCAACTATGCTTTTCTTTCACCAAGTTATCCCTCATTGAACTACGGGGTATACACAATTGATTACCTCTGAACAACATATCATCCTGAATGAAATAATCCAACCCCTGACTCCTATCCTTCAAAATTGGTTCTTTACAAGCTCTCCATGGTTCTACAAAATCCGGGTCTTCCTCATACAAGTTCTTCAATTCATCAAAGCCTAATACCTCCACTCTCATCTTTGTCAGTACATTCCTTCTCCTACTCAAGGAATCAACAACTCTATTTGAATTTCCACTCCTATGCTTCAAAATAAATGTATAACTATGGAAGAATTCTACCAATCTCATGTGTCTCTAGTTCAACTTACCTTGACTGTTCAAATACTGCAACGCCTGATGATCCGTATACAACACAAACTCCTTAGGCAACAAGTAGTGTCTCCACTTCTTCAAGGTTTGAACTATAGCATAAAATTCTTGGTCATAAACTATATATCTTCTCCTAGAATCATTCAATTTATCACTAAAATAAGGTACAAGTCTCTCTTCTTGACTTAACACTAGAATTGCATTTCCACTTGCATCACAGTCTACCTAAAATACCTTGTTAAAATATGGTAAAGCCAACACAGGCTGCTCAGTCACCTTCTATTTCAACAACTCAAAATTCCAATCTGCTCCATATGTCCACCTAAAATCCTTCTTATCTCCTCTCATTGTTTCTATCAAAGGATTGCAAATAGAACATAAATTCCTAATGAATTTTTGGTAGAAACTAGCCAATCCATGAAATGATCTCACCTCTCCAATGCTTTCCGGTGTAGGCCACTCAACAATTACTCTTACTTTCTTAGGATCCATCTTCAATCCATCCACATATATCATAAATCCTAGATATACCAATTCTTCCTTCATGAAACTACACTTGTTAATGTTTATCAACAACTGCTCTTCTCTCAACCTCTGCAAAACTTGTCTTATATGCAACATATGTTCTTCTCTACTCTTACTAAAAATCAATATGTCATCCAAATAAACAATTACAAACTTACCCAAGAATTTCCTCAATACCTCATTCATCAGCCTCATGAAAGTACTCAATGAATTTGTTAGTCTAAAAGTCAACACCAACCACTTGTACAATCCTTCATTTGTCTTGAATGTTGTCTTCCACTCATCCCCTTCTCTGATTTTGATATGATGATAACCACTTTTCAAATCTATCTTTGTAAAGTATCTAGCTCCACTCAAACAATACATAATGTCATCCATCTAGGACAAAGGAAATATATACTTCACTGTGATTTTTTTTATGGCTCTAGAATCTATACACATCCTCCATTCTCCATCCTTCTTAGGTGCCAACACAACAGGTACTACACATGGACTTAAGCTTTATTTGATCAAACCCTTTCTCAACAACTCTTGCACTTGTCTATTCAACTCTTCATTCTCTGCAGGTGTCATCTAGTGTGCTGCTTTATTAGGAAAACTAGCTCTAGGAATCAGATCCATGCAATGAATAATACTCCTCACAGGTGGCAATCCATCAAGTACATTATCTGAAATGATCTCCTCATACTCTATCATCAAATCCTTTATCTATTATGGTTGATCTTCTACATGCTTCAAGTCTTTGAGCTTCTTAGGAACCAAGGCATAACACATACTCTCATGTCTCAATCCATCTAGGAATCTCCTTCCATCCACAAAACAAATTCTAGCACTCATACAAGCCTCAACTTTAGGAACATCTTCCAATGGCAACAAATTATGCTTCATCCCATTAGCAACAATGGTATATGTATTCTTCTTTCCATCATGAATATCCTGTCTATCATACTGCCAAGGCCTTCCCAACAAAACATGGCATACATCCATAGGCATGATATCATACAAAAATTCATCATGATAATTTCCTATCTTCAATTTCACCAAACATTGTTCACTTACCAGTACCTTATGCTCATCTTGAATCCATGCTATCTGATAAGGCTTCGGGTGTTTCAGTCTATCCAACTTCAATTTGGTCACCATTTCTTCAGAAACCAGGTTCTCAGAACTTTCACTATCAACAATCACTTTGCAACATTTACCAACTACCTTGCATCTGGTGTGAAACAAATAATTTCTCTACAACGGTTCCTGCTCCATCTCACTTTGACATAATACTCTTTTATTTACTAACACTTCTCCATCTTCTGGTTTATTAGATGATCTGACATGATCTTCCTCAACAAAGTTTTTCCTTCTATTGTTCTCTATCTTTTTGCTTGTTTCTCCTTGATTACATTCAAATGCTCTATGTCCTTGTCCCCCACACTTAAAATAAGTTCCTTTGAATACTCTTTTCTCCTTATCATCTTTTCTATAACTCTCATTCCAGTAACCACCATATCCTCCTCTCTTGTAAGAGTTTCCATCATCTCTACGGTATGAATTATCATTCTTACTAACTTCCTTGTCTTTATTCTGATATACAAAAGTTCCTCTTCCTCCTCTAGTAAAAGTTCTCCCTCTTTGAAATCTTCCACCTCTTCCGCTCCGCTTTTATTCAACTTCTCTTCTACTTTTAGGGCACATTGATATGCCTCCTCCACACTCTGCAACTTGATCAAACTAATCTCATACTATATAGACGACCTCAAGCCATTCACATATCTGGATAGTTTCTCAATCTCATCCTTCGAATGTCCAGATCTGATATTCAACTTGTAAACTCCTTAGTATACTCTGTCACACTTAGCTCGTTCTGCTTCAAATTCTGCAACTTTTGGAACAAACTGATTTGATAATCTGTAGGCATAAACTTTGTTTTTAGCTTATTCACCATCTGATCCCATGATTTTATCTTCTCTTTTCCTCTTCTTTTCCTATCTGTCTGCAAATGTTCCCACCAAATGGATGCATGTCCTTTGAACTTTGTACAAGAAAATTTCACCTTCTTATCTTCATTGGTACCTTCAAAATCAAAATACTTTTCCATCTTTGTTATCTAGTCAAGCAATTCATCCGAATACAACTTACCACTATAATCCGGTGGATTGAAATGTGGTTTAGTATTCACTCTAGTTAGGGCTCTTATGAACCTCTCTTCTCCTTGATCCAGGCCAAAATTTTCTTCTCTTCTTCTTTCTTCTTGTACTTCTACCTCTTCATCACTCACATCATCAACTAGTCGACCTCTCCTTTGGGTCATTTCGACTACATCTAATCTGGCATAAATTCCTTTCAACATCTCAGTTAAAGCAGGGTCTGCATTTCCACACGCTCCATTTCCTCTAACATTTCTTCTTCCCAACATGCTTACACAAGTCCTCTACAGCTGTAGGTCAGATCCATAGTTTTCCACTCCACAACAAATATCTAACAGGACTCTGCAAATTCTGACGATCTCTCACAGATCGAATCTCACTCTAATACCAATTTGGTGTAGCCACGTTAGGAGGGTCCTCAAAGAGAATAATCTGGACTGTGCAACAAGAGTCACACAATAGAAGCAACGTGGAATATGGATGCAAATTTAGATTAAAACATGCTCATTAATAGAAATCTCAATTACAATTGGTCAGCAACATCTAGGCATATAGATTCGGCTCACAAGCCTGTTACATGTTAAAAAATAAAACATTCCTATATGCTCCTCCATGTGAGCGAAATCTTACATATCAAAGCCTATCTTTCTCAATTTTGTATTCCTAATGATCTATTACAATGGTTTGTATCATATCTAGGGATCTAGAATCATCTGCATCGGCCAAAGATTATTACAATCTCTAATGAAAGAAAATGTAATGTGCGCATGAATAGGTCGGCCTCAAATTTGAATTACTCCTCGATGAATCCATAGCATGAAGTGTGGACCTATAATTAAGGTAAGGGATACTCCATGGAACAATTCGAATCACACCGTCAAGATCTTCAAGTCACGGGAACGATCCATGACAATCAAACTAGCCGTTATGCCTAAAAATTATTCCAGTGTCGGTTCAAGAAATTGTCATAAAATTGCGGAAGTGATAACTTGCCAGAAAAAAGATCCAATTGTGCTCAAATCTTGGAATGAGGAAAATGAACATGTCCACAATGAAAATGTAGATCCACAAGGTCTGGTGAGAAAATATGATGAATCCACCAATATGAACTAATCAGGAACTGAACAAGAACTAAAACTGAAAGAAAATATTTTTGGTTAATGCAAGATTTCCAAGAACCAAGGATGCTCTTGCATCATATTAGCAGTTGATCAACTTCTATTTTTATGTACAAATTACTATCTACACTTTCTCTTTAGAACCCTTCTTGTTGCAAGTACCCATGCAACCTTGAATGCCAAGCTTTGGGGGATTTTTTGAGTCCATAAGGGCCTTTTTAAATATGCACACATAATCTAGTTTGTCTAAACATTGAAACCTTTCTGGTTGTTCAATGTAAACCTCTTATTTTAGTTGTCCATTTAGAAATGTTGACTTAACATCCATTTGGTATACATTGAAATTCTTGAATGTTAAAAGAGATAAAAACATCCTAGTTGAAATTCTGGCAACTGGAGAAAATGTCTCTTCAAAGTCTACACCTTCTACCTGAGCATATCCTTACACACAATTTTGGCCTTGTTTTGGATTACCTCACCATCTTCATTTAGCTTGTTTCTTAAAACCCACGTGATTCCGATGACATTCTTTCCTTTAGGTCTTGGGACTAGTTCCCAGGTTTCATTTTTCTTGATTTGATTCAATTCTTCCTCCATAGCTTTTATCCAAATTTTCTCTTTGCTTGCCTCTTGATAAGACTTTGATTCTATCTCTAATAGTAATAGGAAATGTATGTGCTCATTTTCCTTCTCAATTCTTCCCCTGGTTTAAACCCTACTATTTTTATCTACTATATTCTGATTTTCAAAGTGATTCTTCTAAACATACTTTGCCAGATTATTTGTAACAACTTTTGAATCTTCATAATTGTTGTTGATTGGTTATTCATCTTCTACTTCCGAAGTAGCAATAGAATGAATAGTTTCACCAATTCTTACATTGGCACTTTCCACAATCTTCTTTAACCTTTTATTGTAACACCTATATATTTTACTTGTTATAGAGTAATCAAGAAAAATGTATTCATCAAATCTAGAATCAAACTTACCCAAATGTTCTTCATCCCTTTTGATGTAGCATTTGCTTCCAAATATTCTCAAATGTTTCACCGAAGCTAGTCTTCCTCTCCACAACTCATATGGTGTTTTGTTAGTCTTTGGCCTAATTTGAGCTCTGTTCAAAATATATCTCACAGTTTGAACTACTTCTCTCTATTATATATCTAGTAGATTTGCTCAACACAACATTGTTCTTTGCATCTCTGTACAATCTAGTTCTTCCTTTTTGCTACTCTATTCTACTGTGGATTCCTAGGAGAAGAAAATTTCCTTCGGATCCCAAGCTCTTCATAGAATTCACCATACCGATTAGAAGTGAATTCTTCACCTTTATCTAATTTCAAAAATTTGATTGTTCTTCTGATTTCATTCTCAACTAGTGCCTTGAATGCTTTGAACTTCTCAAATGCTTTTGACTTCTCTTTTAGAAAAATAATTCAAGTCATCCTAGTGTAATAATCAATTAGCATCATGAAATACCTGTCTCCTTCTAGACTCTTTGCCCTCATAGGTCTGCACAGATCTATATGGATCAAATCGAATGGTTTTGATGTAGAATATTCCTTAGAAGGAAATTTTCTCTTTGTCTATTTTCCTTCATGACATGGTTTGTAGCTGGTAGATTGTGGCTTCTTAATATTTGGCATATCCCAGACTATTCCTCTTGATCTAATATTCACAATGTCACCACAATTAATGTGTCCTAATCTTCTATGCCAAATCTAACCTTCTTCTCTCTACATAGTGTAGAGAAGTGGGATTTGCTTCTCACAAGTTCTCTTCATCCAGAGAGCCTCACAAGGTGAATTGCCCTAAGCTACCTCAAGGAATAACGTGAGAGTTCTAGAATAAAAAATATTAGGTCATGAAGATTTTCTAGAAAAGCTGACAAGTTATTATCCAAGGGATGAAAATGTGGAATAAGAATGACAACGCAGCGTGCTAGCACCCCAGAGATGTATTGGCATCTCATACGGACCAAAAAGTGAGTTTATCACAAAAAATAGCTAAATGACTACTAGCAATTAGATTTCCAAGAATTTACAGAATATAGGAAAATCACATAATGTAACAAGGCTAAAATAAAGTGAAGTACAAATGATAAATTAAGAGAATAAGAGATAGAAGAATCTCACAAAAACCCAAGTAATGGATCCTCCAACAAATGAGTGCCTTCAATACCTGCATGCATAATATCTAGAGAAAGTTTTGGGGCTGTATAGGGATTTTCCTTAGTCAAACCCCCATTTTGGTTTTCCCACCTCCACGGATAGCCAGATAGAAATAGAGAGTGCAACTGAAATGGAAAAAGCGTGTGGTGAAAGCAAAACCCACTTTAGGAGTAGAACCCACACCACCAAGTATGAGTGATAAAAACAATCCCCGCTCGAGGAGGAAAACTCCTATCACAAAATGTGTGATAAAAACAATCCCCGCTCGAGGAGGAAAACCCGTATCACGAAGTAAGGATGCAAATGATAGGGGATATGGAATCCCAAGATGCTCACAAACATGAGATAAGGGAGATGGACCTGCAAGGCTTAAGGAAGCCAAATAGGGAGACAAAGAGAGCTGCAAGAGCCAAGAGTGTTGCAAGGAGAGAGACCAAGAGAGCTTAAAAGTGTTGTAGAAGGCTATGTGAAGTTGTGCAAACAAAATAACAAGGGAGAAATGCAAGAGCCAAGAGAGCTACAAAGGGTTTTGTGAGAGCTTAAGAACTTGAGACTGTTGTAGCAAGCTGTACGGAGTGGTGCAAGCAAGATAACAAGATAGAAATGCTAGAGCCAAAGATAGAAGGAAGCTAGAATGAAGCTAGAAGCAAAAATGAATTCAAGAGATAGCATTTAAGGAGGGGAGAGAAGAAAAAAGAAGCTTCTCGGGTGGTTACAAGGTGACTCGAGCCATTACCATTGAAAAAAGAGGCTGACAAGGAGAAAACATGCACATAAATAGTCATTTGAATGTTGAAAAATTACAGGATGCTAGTGTGGCATGTAGACATCTGTGTGGTGTGCTATTGTTCGAACACATCATGCTACAAAATGACGAGAACAGGAAAATCATGAGGTTCAATGCAATGTTGATGCACGAAAGTAGTTGCTGAAAAGGGGTGTTGAGCATCTTGAGAAGGGAGAAAGGCTGATGTAGGGGCTAAAATGAGCCTACAAAAATTATAAGGGAGTGGATACTAAAGCGGATACAAAAATGCATGTGAAATTGCAAGGGGTGCAATTTTATGACATTACAGTTTTCCCCCACTTTAGCGGTCATATGATTCTACACTAATATGCATGCTAAAGGAAGTCTACCAAACATAAATAACATCATGATGACAAAAGGATACTGTAGGGGAAGCAAATAACTCTTTGAATCAAGGAAGCATGCCCCTAGACTGAAGACCTACAAAAAAATGCATTAGACAAGAAAGACCTGCACCAGACAACAATGTTAGAACACAAAAAACTAAAGGATTTGAGTTAGCAAAGTAAAGAGACCTCGATGTAAAAGGTTGTCTCAATACTATGCGTCATCCCCAAATTAAAAATAATACATAGAAGAACTCTAAGATGTTGAAGAAAGAGCATATACTCAAGATGAAGAATATGTAGATCTTCAATCTGGTATATACAAAAGAGAAGAGAGAGAGGGAAGAGAATTTAAGAGAGAGAAGGAGAAGCTAGAAAGGAATGAAGAGACATGGCTCCACAGGTACTTTCTCCTGAGGAGGTTTGAATAAAAGGAATCCATAGCCCCGTAGAACTATGAAGTTGCACAAAGTACACCAAAGGCCCTCTGACCAACGATGGACAAATGCCACATGATGAAAGAATCTTATATGCCCACAGACCTACAAGGAGGTAGCCCACAAGATCTCTCACATGAAGGAAGCCCCATGAAGTATTCACCTTACAGGCCCAAAGACCTGTAAGAAGGCATCACCCAAGACCTCTCACATGAAGGAAACCCAGATAAAAAAGCACCTTATAGGCCCACAGACCTGCAAGGAGGTGTCCCCCAAGATCTCTTACATGAAGGAAACCCTAAGGAGGGGACTTTGCAGAGTTGAATTGGAAAGTGGATTTACAGACACACCTACAAAGCAACATGTTTACCCGTAGATAAAGTATGTTGAAAACAAAGCGGCCACACAGGAAATCAAGCAGATAGTCACGCCGACCATCAACAAATTAGAAGGATTTCAAAGGGGTCCCCCAAGAACCCTTCAAAAGAAAAGGGGGGGCACTCAAGGTACATGCTATTTGAAAAGTGAGGTCTAGTCAAGCTGTCCCCAAGCTAGATCCCATAGAATTCATTTGAGATAAAAGCTTTCAAAGGGGTCCCTTGGGAACCCTTCAAAAGAGAAAAGGGGTCCACTCAAGGGATGCTTCATTTGAAAGATATAGAGAAGAGAGGGGGTCCTTAGTAGGATGCACATCTCCAGAACAAGTCATCATTTCCCCCAACATACAAGGGAGGAGAACCATGCAAGATACTTGGAACATGCAAGATAGAGGTAAACCTTGATATCACTTGTCATTTTAAGAAGAGGCAAGTGCATCAACAAACAAATGAATGATGAAACTTGAATCATCAAGTTGTTGTATTTTATCCTTTAAGGCCTTACATTCACTAGTGGAATGGCCAAGCACTCGATGGTATGCATGAAAAGAATGTTTTTCTTTATCATTCTTATGAGATTTCTTGCGTGTAGGAGAAGGAAGAGTAATTAAGCAAGCTTTTAGAAGTTGCAAGAAAATACACTCTTGCTTAGATAAAGAATGGGGAGTAGGAAGAAATCATTTCTTTTATGGAGAAATACTTGATTGCTCACAAGAAGAAGGCACAAAGATAGAAAACAATGGAGGATGAATCTTTTCAATAGAATGAGGTTGAGATGAATCCATGTCACTCAACCATGAATTCCATTTAGATTGTTTATTCGAGCAACCAAGCCCCAAATTACGCTTACAGGGTACAAATTCTATATGGACCTGAATGCCTTTTTCATTATGCCCACGACCTTTACGCCCATAACCATATTTAGAGGCAAGCCTAAAGCTAGGGCCACAATGTGTTTGCAAATCTTGAGAAGGAGGATCCTCATAGAGAGCATTGTTCGAGAAATGGGGATTATGCTCCTCTATGGGATCACCATCATCGTTATTAATAGGAATGCCAATATTATCCTCTTTAGTAGAAGCATTATCACCTTCCTCGGAAGGAGGATCAACACTAAGAACATTACAATTTACACAATCCCGTGATACAAAAGAATGATCATCTTTGATAATGGGTTTGGATGATTTTATTGGAAGGTCTAAGTGCATTAGGTCAACTTTATATTCCCCAATGTAGGGTTTTGTAAAGTCTAGAGAACCCCAATCATCACCAAGACATGCATTCTCTTGAGAAGAGGTGGAAGGAGTAGACTTATGATTTCTTTGTTCAAAAGAATCTTCTTCAGGGACATCTACCTCAAGAGTATCCTTTGTAGTAGGTACTATTAGAGTAAAGATTGACACATTGGAAGAAACTAAAGGAATAGGAGGAGGCATAACCGAAACCTAACCAATAGCTGCCATCTCACATAAGTGCATAACGTCAAGGTCAACCTTAACTATGACTACTTGATTATTGCAAATGAACTTAATAGATTTATGCAATGTAGACGGGATTGCACCAATAGTATGAATCCATGGTCTACCAAGAAGAAGGTTATATGGTAGCTTTTTTGACATAACATATACAAGGGTGGGTACAGTAATGAGTCCCAACCTCAAAGGAAAAACTATCGTGCCTAGGGCTTGTCAACCGACATTATCGAACCCATGAATGAAAACAGAAGAAGCATCAAGAGAAGACGAATCAATATTAATATTAGGCAATAGATCAATACTGCACACATTGAGTGTCGAACCAACATCAATGAGAGTATTTCTAATGTCGATATTAGTAATGTTAACTATAATCATCAGAGGGTCCACTTACTTCTATACTTCTGGAGGCAGGACCTCTTGCGGATAGAATATGATATTTGGTGAATTCGGACAAATATGAGCCATCAACACATTAACATCTGCCAACCTAGTGGAGGCAGGTAAGAGAATCTTCTACAAAGCTTCTTGAAGCATACCTTGATAAACCAGAGAAGACTAAAGCAAGTCCCATAGTGAGATCTTAGCCGGAGTAACACGGAGTTGCTCGACAGGATCGTAGTCACCAGTTGCTTTAGTTGTAGGTTTAAGAGTTGAAGGAAGACTTGGTTGTTTATTCATTCTATTCTTATAAGTATGGGCTACCACTCTGTAAAAGGGAGCCATAGAGAGATCAAGAGAGTCACTATTAGATGAAACACTATTAATAGAACAAAACCTTTTAGAAGAGGGACTAGCTGGAGTCAGATAAATAACAGGTCTCTTAGGCCTTTGAGGGGTAGCAAAGACATAGATTATATTTACAGACTCATCACAACTAGTGGAATAATCATTTGAAGAAACATTCTCAACATCAATCTAAGGAGGATCAGATGTGGAAGGAGGTTCATCACTCGCCAATGCATCATCTCTAGAGGAGAGTGCATCAGAATAGAGAAGAGATTCATCATTCAAAAATTCACCATCTCTAAAAGAGAGTGCATTGGAATGAAGAGAAGGTAGATTAACATTAAGAAAAGCATCAATGATTTCATCTTCTTGTAACAAAATATCCTCCGAAGCAAGAGGAATTTCATAAGAAGGATCAAAGATACCAAGTGACATGGGTAAAGCCAAGTCACCATCACATGCATGAAATGGAAAATCATTAAAATTTTGAATATAATTAGATACTAAACTCACAAAAGAGGATACTAAATTCATCTTGGTGACAAAACCAAGAAAAACCAAAAATCTAGATTTTCATATTTCTTCGGTATTTTTTAGGTTCTAGTAATTTGTATTTTTGTAGGTCTTTAGAGTGGAATTTGGGGTCGAAACTTGCGCCGGTCCCTAAAATTTGGCTATCAAAGGAATAGTATTTTAGGAACTAAATGAGTCCTCTCAGAGATCTTTCCAACAGTGCAAACGGTTCTGAATTCCAAGCACTGAGTCAAAAGTTATGACCCTACCAAGTAGGAGTAAATAAATTCCTAGTTTTTGAGAAAAAAGTTGCTCTTCACGTCAGGTTCACCAAAATGTAGAGAATGGGGATTCACTACTCACGAGTTCTCCTCATCCAGAGAGCCTCACAAGGAAAACTACCCTAAACTACCTCAAGGAACAACACGATAGTTCTAGAATCAGAAAGAGCAAGTCACAAAGATTTTTTGGACAAATTGACAATTTCTTGGCTAAGGGACGACAACACGAAATAAGGATGATAGTGTGGAATTTTGGCATCTCATACGGACCAGAAAGTGAGTTTATCACAGAAAATAGCTAAATGACTACTAGCAATTAGATTTCCAAGAACTTACAAAATATAAGAAAATCATAGAATGTAACAAGACTGAAATAAAGTAAAGTACAAATGATAAATTAAGAGAATAAGAGATAGAAGAAGCTCACAAAAACCCAAGTAATGGAGCCTCCAACAAATGAGTGTCTTCAATACCTACATGCACAACATCTAGATAAAGTGTTGGGGCTGTATAGGGGTTTGCCTCAGTCAAACCCTTTTTTTGTTGTTCCCACCTCCATGTATAGCCAAATGGAAATAGAGAGTGCAACCGAAATGGACAAAGCGTGTGGTGAAAGAAAAACCAACTTTAGGAGTAGAACCTGCACCACCAAGTATGAGTGATAAAAGCAATCCCCACTTGAGGAGGAAAACCTGTATCACAAAATGTGAGTGATGAAAGCAATCCTCACTAGAGGAGAAAAAATCATATCATGAAGTAAGGATGCAAATGATAGGGGATATAGAATCCTAAGATACTCACACAAATGAGATAAGGGAGATGAAGCTACAAGGCTTGAGGAAGCCAAATAGGGAGACAAAGAGAGTTGCAAGATCCAAGAGTGTTGCAAGGAGAGAGGCCAAAAGAGCTTAAAAGTGTTGTAGAAGGCTATGTGAAGCTGTGCAAATAAAATAATAAGGGAGAAATGCAAGAGACAAGAGAGCGACAAAGGGTGTTGTGAGAGCTTAAGAGAGTGGTGCAAGCAAGATAACAAGAGAGAAATGTCAGAGCCAAGGATAGAAGGAAGCTAGAATGAAGCTAGAAGCCAAAATGAATTGAAGAGATAGGATTTAAGGAGAGGAGAGAAGCACAAAGAAGCTTCTCGGGTGGTTACAAGCCAACTCGGGCCGTTACCATTGACAAAAGGGGCTAACAAGTGGCAAACATGGATAGAAAAATTTGTTTGAACGTTGAAACATCACAAGACACTAGTGCGGTACACAGAAATTTACGTGACATGCTAGTGTTCGAACACATCACGCTACAAAATGACGAGAACGAGAAAATAACGAGGTTCGATGCAAAGTTGACGCATAAAGATAGCTGCTAAAAAGAGGTTTTGAGCATCTTGAGAAGGGAGAAAGGCTGATGCAAGGGCTAAAATGAGCCTACACAAATTCTAAGGGAGTGGATACTAAAGTGGATACAAAAATGTATGTGAAATTGCAAGGGGTCCAATTTTATGACATTACACATAGTAAGACAATTTTGTCCATTCAACTCACTGAGATGATATATGTCATTGTTTTTCTTGCTTCCTTTCAAAACCAGTTCTTTGATACCTGATTTCCTGATTTGATAGCTCTCAACACTAAAGGATAGATGACAACCTTTGTCACACATCTGAATTACACTTAAAACATTATGTTTTAGTCCTTCAACATATAGAACATCATGAGTCTTTATCCTATCACCATCAAGACTCAAAGTACCTATTGGTTTTTTTTGCACAGCAATAACTCAGACAAAATATGATATCATATCTCTCTTGAAAGGTAAATTTCTATCAACAAGCCTCAAGAAATAACCTCAAGGTATCTAAAGTCAGGTCTTGACAATGCAAGAAACAACTCAATGATGAATGCGAAAATGTTGGTAATCACAAGGGGCCTTACAAAAAAATGTTGGAAGCTCTTAAGTTCATCAAATATAACTATATAATGATGCTTTTCAGTCCTAAAAATAACCCAAATTTAAAAGAAATAGAAAAAGATAAAGGGTTTAAGAGAGATTCTAAAACTAACTCCTAAGATCAATCACGAATACAACATAGCATTCAAAATGGGCCAAACCTTCAAACCAATTCCTGCTAAACCCAAATTAAATCTGCAATATCACAGAAACAATGCGATCTCCCAAGGCATAAAGATTTTCAGATTATAAAGCATTCACATATCAACCCAAATTTGACATTGAAATGAATAAATACCCACAATTAAACTCAACACAATTAGATATAGGCCCAGGCTAACTTTACACAACAACTCACAATCAACAAGCTACTAAAAGTATGGACCAAGGGTTTCCCAACACTTCAAATACTATATCATAAACACAATTGAATTGTGACTATTTCTAAGATTATCCAAGAAATAACTTACTTGAAGAAATTTATCAAAATCTGAAACACAAGAACCATGCATAGATGAATAGCACAAAGAAGAACACCAAAGAACAATGTCTTCACTTGTATTGGCTTCACCAAAATTTGCAACAATTCAAGTATCTCAAGTATCACAGTACTTCTCCAAAGTTCTTAGCTAAAACTCTAACTTTTCTAACTGTCTAACCTCTTCAAATGAGGAGAAAACCTCCATTTATAACATTACATCCTTAGGTTGGCCCAAATTAGGGTTTTTAGTTAGGTCGGCTAGATAGGTCGGCCTTGTTTCTCTCTTAAAATTCCCTAAATTTAAATTACAATAAAATATTAGAGGTTGGCCTCAAAAGTCAACTTTTACAATAAATATTCCTTTTGGCATAGAATTCAAGGTGCAATTGATTCATATCTCCTTACAAGCTCAATGTAGTGGGCCCACATCTCAAGATTGTCCAACTTGGAGGTCCTCCTTATCCTTTTCTCCTTCTTTTCTTATAGAAATTTCCTTTACCTTTTCTAGTACTGGGTCCAAGTTGGCTTAAGTTGGGATTGCAATTAAATTAATTATTGTTTTCATTGAATTTAATTCCCCTTCATACTTAGTCAAGTTTTTCTCCCAATCAGAATAAAGACCCTAATATCTATCCAAGTTGGATATGTAAATTGTAGCATCCTCCAGTTGGTCTTTTACTATTGGCCCATTATCTCTAGGTGAATAAATCTCATGCCACCACTTTTGTAGCTGTCCAACATTCAGGTTCTTCTTCCCTGGTTTTTTCCTTCCAGTAACTATCTCCAAGAAAGTGATGCAACTACCAAAAATTTCCTTCACTTTATTTTGATCCTTGGAGATCTTCTTTGGTGCCTTTTGCTTGAGTTCACTTTTAAAGTTGAAAGCCTCTATCCATCCCATGACTGTATGAGTATTCTCCATTCCGAGGGCACCTTCCTTAACCAACACATCTGTAGGGACCTGAAGAATTTTTTCTAATTCCTTAACAATGATGTCATCTGGATTCTTATAATCAAGAAAAAATTGTGCTATATCTTTAGAAAGGAAGGATTCCTTCTCATACATTTGTAGTACTTTATCAATCATGGCATCACCTCTCTCACTCACACTGTGCAACCATTCTTGTGTATCCTTTATAGATGAATTCAATCTTTCAATTTCTAAAACAGTCTCTTTTGACAATAAGCCTTCAAAGAACGAAGACCCCTCACTACTTTTGCCTGTAGTGGCTTGACAAGATGCTAAACATATTTATACACTTCTTTGAGTTGCTTCTACAACTTCTCTTCATTTTCTTTGTCCAATCTCCTCATAATGGCTTGAGATGAATCTTGGAATTCTTCCTTTTCCTACTCCTTTGTGGTGGGACCCAAATTGATTGTTTGAACTTTATAATCTGAAGGTCTCACCTCATCTTTATATTTATTCTTTGTAGGAACAACAACATGGAAAAATATTTTATTGAATGCATCCTTAGAGAACTTAGAAAAAATTCATGCCCTCTTCCTCTCCTTGGGCGATCCCAAATTTTCTAGAAACTTGTCCCAATCTGGAGTCTCATCCTCCACAATTATTTCCTTTTTCTTCAATCTTTGTTCTAACCATTCAGAAGTAGCTGGTTGTTCAATCTCTACATCCTTCTGAGAAGTGTCCTACTTTGATTGATCATGGGGAGGACTATCCTCAACAACTTCCACATTCACTTCACCCTTTTTTTGATTTTTTTGCTCTCCATCCTTATCAATCTTATCTTCATCTCCATCAAGCTTGCCTCCATCGGATTTATCTTCATCTTCAACCTCAATATGTGGCATATCAATGTGTTCCTTTTGTGGAGGCTGAGATAGCATTTCCACTATAACCTAAGAGGTTTCCTCTTTATTCTATACTTCCTTATCTTCCAATTTCTTTTCAAAATCATTTAGTTTCCCATCTTTTGGTGTGGGAACCTCTTCATCTGGTATCTCTTCCTTTGGATTAACATGAACATTCTCTTTTTCAGTATTATCTTCCTGATCAGCAGTATCTTCATCAATCTATACATTTTTTATTGGAGATGAAGGAGGAGAACTATTCCCTGGAGCTTCCTTCTCCATATTTTCTATAATATCATCAGTAGGTGCCTCTTTAGTGGTCACCTTCTTCTCTTTATCCAAATTCTCTGTTGGAGTTTCCTTATTTTTAGGAG
The DNA here is from genome assembly GCA_007258455.2 of Sequoia sempervirens. Classification (NCBI taxonomy): domain Eukaryota; kingdom Viridiplantae; phylum Streptophyta; class Pinopsida; order Cupressales; family Cupressaceae; genus Sequoia; species Sequoia sempervirens. Next base: position 206,758 of record VDFB02003233.1, read on the forward strand.
AACTTCTCCTTACATAGAATTGTTGTTTCTCTCCAGAGCTCTCAATATCTACCACCTTAGGTTCAGTGGTCTTCTCCTTAGTGAATTTGGCCTCTTTGGACTTTGCTAATTTTTGGCCCTCAGTCATTATCTTTATCTTCTTAGAGGTTTGGGCTTCTTGAACACCCTCCTTAGTAATCTCCTTCGATGGCTTCCTGGCCTTGGACATTGGTTTCCTCTTCTTCTTACCTTTAGCTTGGCTTCTTGTTCTTCTCTTGATGATAAATTGTAACTTTTCCCCTTCCCCTTCTGAGGGAAGCTCTAATGTATCATCCTTAGTTGTCTCTTCTTCTTCCTCCGAATGAGACTCAAGGTCTCCCATGAAGTCATAGGTGAATCTGGTGCCATCTACTTCCAACTCTAAGATCTTGTGTTTCACCGAAAGTTTAGAATATATCAAAATGGGGGCATTGATCACATTAAGATCTACCACCTCTTCCTCAGACTAGTTGAAATAGGGAAGTGGTTTATCCTTATACTGCTCATAATCATGATGCTGCAAGAAATCTCCATCATCATCCACCTAGTCCAGGACTTGGGAAATTTTGTGTAATCTGATCATTTTCAAGGATAACCTTAAACACCTTCTTCTGATCACTTCAAACTCATCCCTACAATTGGCCCAATAATCCTCTATGTGAATTTTATGCTTGTATTCTCTATTTGCTTGCCTCTGGGCAACACCATGGGGTTCAAAATTGTCCCTATTTGTGTATGAATACAAATTGAAGTGCACCATCTCCTTCTCTGAATATTGGGCACTTTGGATGGAAGGGCAGGCCTCTAGGACTTCAATCCACAAGGGAAATTTAGGTCCAAGTGCTGGTTTATGCATATCCTTTATTACTGCATCAAATGCCACCATCTACCTAGTCACCTCTAGCAGAACGAGCTTATTTGTTGGATATCTTGGTAGCCTCAAGGGTACTGCTAGTGATCCATGTATCCTGATATAAGAAAACTTCTGAAATTGGATGAACCATTGGCAATATTTCCTTATCAACTCCATGGCCTCAACTGAGATTCTTACATGCAATGCATCTTGTATCAGCCTTGTAATATACATAAAGAAAGCATCATTTATCCTCCTATAATTTGATGTGTTGAATTGGAGTTGAGGGAAAACATCACATATCCTGTCCTGTGTAAGGACCCCTCTGCAACTCAAACCCTTATACTTATTCTTTCTAGCTAGTAGATATACATGGTAAGATGTCATGGTAAATTTCTTAGTTTCTTGGACATTCCTCAATTGTGAATCCAAGTTGTCACTGATAATCTCGACCCAATGGTAATGGGTTCCCTTTATAATCTGTGAGATAACATGAAACATCCAACCCTTGAATATGAAAGTATCCTCTAATCCCATTACACTACCCAAGAGAGTAATAATGTCACTGTATTCCAATTTAAAATCACTCATGTGCAATTGCTTAGGAAACTTTGAGTTTAATGTGACTTTGGCTTGTCAATCCAGTTATTGTTCATCATTAGCAAAGCTTTGTCAGGATCCTTGGCATAGAAGTCCTTTTACATCTTTAATATTAATCCTTACTAGCTTATGGTGTGAGCCAATGTTAAGTCTTTACAATGGATTCTTCTGTCAAGTTGGCCATGATTCTACCCTAAGGTCCAATGATAACCCTCTTATCTGAATTATAATGTTTAGCACACTCCAGTACTAGCTCTGGATATTGTAAGATAGGTGGAAATCCTGCAACTTGAGCCAACCCTGTATTGGTGATGATTTGTGTTAGCTGAGAAGGCGCATCCCTGAACATTCTCTATTTAAAGTCATCATAGTCTACAAGCCCCATGTTTGTATCCTTAATCTTACTCCATGTTGAGAGGATATTTGATTCAGGCCATATGCCCTTGAAGTCATACTTCAGTCTTTTAGCCCTAGTGTGAGGCTCTTGAAGACCAACTTCAGATGTCTTTACCTTTGATCCCTTTGCTGGATTGGAACTAACCTCCATCTATTAAAGAGGACAATAATCACCATGGTACCAAGCATGATAAAGCATTAAATATATTCACATTATCAAGATTGTCATAAATATCAATGAGCATCATATAAGATCAACATGAAAAACATCATGGAAACCATAGAATCTCATTACAAAATCATAAAAATAAGCATTACAATATTTCATGATTTTCCATACTTCGTGGATTTCAACCAAGGATAGACTTCGGGGAATTCATGGGGAAGCAGATTTTTCGAAGTGATACAATCTAGCTCATTTCAAGTTAAAATATCTTCACAACCGTCATGAGATCATTTGTTCGTTCATGTTCAACAAAATTTCAAAAATTTGGGGTCCATGAGGATTTTCGGGGAATTTGCCCCTAGGTGGATTCTCTGAAAGGAATAGGGCTTGGAGAATCCTCCATGGGATGGAACCTCTGAAAGATCACCTCTCTTTGCAAATTCAATTCATTAATCATCCTTTGTGACATATGTTTACCCATACTAACTGATAATGTTGAACTCAAGACCTCCTCCCACTCTTTGCAAGACTTTGGGATTTTTGCACTCAGACAAATTTGAAGAATCTGCTAGCAGGTGAATTTTATGAAAGGAATGACTTTCAGAGAATCCGCAGTGTGAAGAATTTTTTGAAGGTCACATAATCATTCAAAGTTCACTTTAAAACCACCAAAAGGGTAATTCAATCCTATCCTTGATTCCATTCTCATGCATAAAAGAGCTTGGCTAGAACTTTAGAATTTTAAAAGGTGAATGGATTCAGAGAATCCGCTACAATGTAGATTTTCCAAAGGAATTGTCTTTCGGAGAATCCACCTAGGGGCGGATTTTTTGAAGTCTGTCATTAACACTTCATTTCTTCATCCTTCGAAAAAACCATGTTTAAGTTCATAACCCCCAATTTACCAATAATTGAAATGCAATTCAAGACAAAAATTTGGGAAAATCCTGTAATGCTTCAAACGTAAACACTTATCATAGTGCCCTCTCAATCATGAAACCATCATAAAGTAGAATTAGGGCACAAAATACAACTAGGCTATCACAATGCGCGTGTTAAATCATTCATCATGAAGTAATCAAATTTCAACACAATCGCCATAAAAGATTAGGAAGCTAAACCCTAGTTCCCGTTAACACAGGGATTTGCACTTGAAGACAAGTTGAAAAAATCCTAAATCCCATGCAACATTGGACTACTCTCGGGCTGTGGGTATCCTATAATGAGGGTAGACCTCCAGGTTATGGGTTGGTTCCCTTTAGATATTTCTTGTAAATATTGACTTTTAACAAAGGAAAAGGTAAGAAGGATAATGCATAAACTAAAAAAATGGATTACTAGGTGATTCACCAACTAATAAATGACTTGAATATGCTTCTAAAAAACTCACAAGATGACTTAATGAATAAAGCTATACAATCTCACAACTCTATTATTCATGCCTGCAAAAAAAATTCTTATGAAAGACTTTGAATTTTTTGATGTTCAAAAAAGGAAAACAATAATGTTTTCACAATTTTTTTATCTAAGAGAATGAAAATACTTACACAGACCTACACTATGACATACTATTCTTTACATTCATCATTGAAGGAATCTAATGAAAATAAAGGATGACACAATATTCTATCATATAACTCACAATCAATACTAAAGAACAAAGAATAATGGAGAAGGAAATAAGTTTTTTATTGAAAAATAGGAGACAATTGCATTACAAATCTGTAGTACTCATAAGAAATGAGTTACAAAGCATGAATAATCTGCCACAACAACCACCAAACTCAAAACTCTAGAAAGAAATGAGAGAAAAGAAGACTTATAGAAAAGACTCCAAGAATTCAAATTTTGAATTCTGGCTCCAAGAATTATGTGTTGTCCTTCCTCTCCCTCAAATTAGGAATGTAACTAAAAGCAACTTCTCAAAACATGTATAAAGAGTTGTGAAACTCAAAACAACCTCATGGGTTGTATGTAAATGAAAACCCCTCCAAAATAGGGTTGTAACTGAATGAAACAAGGTGTTATGTGCCTCAAATTGCTCCTTGACTAAAGTTCGACATTAATTGGAATCCTTAACTGAAGTAGAACCCTCAATCAAGTGCTTCAAAATCCTTGATTTTACTCCACATGTTGGCATTGATTTCTCCAATCATCTCCAAGATTTAAGCAAAAGCTTTCAAAGCTCATTTAAAACTCCTTTGTTAATATCTCTCAAGCACCTTATGATATCTCTATTTTTTTGCATTTCAAATATCCTTTATTTAAAGTGATTTATAATTTATCACTCAAATAAAGATTTACAAATTTGGAATAAATGCAAAAAATAAAGAATAACACCAAAGGAATTTAATTTTGCATTTCAATAATAACATTTATTTTGAAGTGATTTATAATTTATAACTCAAATAAAGCTATAAATTTGAATTTCAAATGCAAAATAAGAAGAGTCTTAATAAAACATAAAAAGACTTATATTAATTAAGTCTTATGAGATATTTAAAAACCATTCAAAAATAAAACATAAGGCATAGAGATATGCCACGACCCAGCATAAGTGAATAAATTTTTTAATAAAAAATTAAAATTAAGGAAAAAATGCCTCTCCTCCATCGACCTTCTAGGGTTATCAAACCCTAAATGAATGTAAAACATTCATTTTACCTTAATTCATTTTGTTGCTCAAGGAAACTTCTTGAGAAGCGCCGCCATGAGGAACCCTAGTTGAGATTTTGTGCTAGAAATCTTTGCTTTCCACGCCATTGTGAAGGTTTTGAAGAAAGATTTCAGGAAAAAATCTTAAGGTAAATCTTATTTTTACTTTAAATTTGGAAATTTCTGCAACTTAAAGTTTTTCTAAGTTCTCAAGTTGCGGCCTCTATGTTCTTTTGACTGTATTTTTGTGCACACTTGCTTATGTCGACTTTTTGCTATGTTTTCTTGACTTGGCCACCATGATACTGAAGTTTAGCTATTGAGAAGGAAAATATGAATGAAATCCCATGACTTTTCATGTATCTCTCTATAGAAACAAAAAAGTTAAGTTTTCTATCATTAAATATTGTTCTATATTTATGTAAAAATGCTCTATTCGAGCTCCATGAGAGTGTAAATATGCTTTTAACTAAGAGAATTCTTTGTGTATTCTGCCATATAAAGGCCGCCATAATGAAACTTCATCTTTGTGCTCTCTGTATTTAAAATTCTTGAAAAAACAAATAACCTCTAAACTTCTTGTGAGAAACTCCATTTCCTCTCATTTTTCATTGTATACTATATTTCCTGTACCTTGCACTATACTTTATTTTTTTTTCAAAAATATTCATTGAATCATTGAAAATCATGCTCTTTTCCCTTGTTTTCTGAAACTTTAAATCATTATATGTGCCACTTTCCAGACAACTCCATTAGAGTTTGCTTGAATCTTTTTTATTTGAAAACACTGACACTATAATGCACTGTTCACTTGAAATGAACTTATGATGGTAAAATTTATGTGTTCAAGTGAAGTATTCTACTTTATTCCTTTTATTTCACTTGTTTAAAAAAATGATTGTATACCTTTCACTTGATCTGTCCTCCCTCAAAGATTACTGCCTTATGCTGAAAACCAAACCATTTTATCATTTCTATCTTTTCCCAGTAGTGAGATATGGCTTTTCCTTTGACTTTTTTCATACTAGAAATATTGAAAAGATAGTTCAAAATCTTCAAGAGTGCACTAAATATAGAGCAACTCTTGAATGCAATGATTGCTTTAATTCTCTTTCAAGCACTACCTAATCATAGTATCTCTTTTTCTTATTATTGAACAAAGATTGCTATGGTATCCGTCAGCTTCACCATGTTTTCCCTTTACACTGCATAGCTGTTTGAAATAGCTTGTTGATGAGATTGCCTTAACCTTCATGAAACTTATGACAATCCCTTATTACACTTGTTGCTACATGTTGTCCCATAATATCATTGCATCACCTTATATGTTATTATTATCATTTAAGCATTTTTTCATTGAATACCAATGTTTCATTTAGCTTATGTAGTTACTCCTTGAAGAAATGCTTTGTGGATTTAATATGTATGCATGTTCACTAATTTTGAAAACTTGCATATATAAATTTGATTACCTTTTCTTCATACTACTTATGCCATTATTATATGAGTTGGGCTCAACCCTTGTGGGAGCCACATTTTCCACCACTCATGTTGTAAACAGATGAAATAGAATAGTAACATTACTTTTCCTGTATCTACAAATGAAGCAAACAAGTTAGAAAAAAAAATGAATTAATGATTTTGAAGATTTGACCTGGCACTTGTGATCTCCCTCAGATAATGATTAAGTCAATTTGATTTGATAATGGCTATAAATTATATGTCCATTGATGAAGCATGTAACTGGATTTCATGCCCTCAGCTCTAATAAAATATTTCAAACAACTGCAGGTATATCTAGAACTCTGGAGCAAGAGGAAACATTGAAGACATTGAAGATCAAGCTAGAGAGTGACGAGTCAACACTACATCAGCCTTTAAGGCAATGATAGACATGACCTCCTCGTATGTGTTTTCCTTCTTTTAGTTGATCTTCAGATGTATGATTTATATTGACTATTGAGTTAAATCAATTTAGTCATTCCCACGGCTTGTGTGGGGTTACAGAAACATTGCTCTTAATAAATTAGTTATTTCAAATTATGTAATGGCTTGTGTCTCCATTTGAACTTGTTTTCATTCACATAATCTGAAATAACTTAAAATGAATTTGTTCTAAGCACATGTTTTGTAATAAAAAATGAATGATATTTTCTACACACTTGCTCCAGAATTGCAATTCTTTTTTGATAATCAACAATGACAAACATTGCAAAAAATAATGTCTGTTTACTTCACTCCTCTGAAAGTTTTTTTTTTAAATGAACTATTTGTTGCTTTGTCTGGATTGTTCAACAATTTCAGTCAAACTATTTGAATGACTCTAACAAATCATTCCTAAAAAACTGTTTCATTCTAAAAACAAAGGTTGATTAGATGTTTGAACATCAAAATTTATATACTCCAACAAATAATTTCCCCTTAAAACTTCACTAATTTATGCAGAAACAAAAAAATTAGTAATAGTTCCATCAATAACATCATGCCCTAGCCAAGGCAAACAAAAAAGGGAACCCCATCGAAGGAATGATGCCCTAGTTGAGCAAACTAAAATGGATGGCAAGAAATCATAATGGGACATCGTGAACATTCTCAAAATATACCATTCAATATCAAACCCCAGACAAACTAAGCGCGAGCAAGTAGACTCACTCAAATAACACTTTGAAGACGAATCCAACCATGAGGGGATAAACCATGAAGGAACAGGTTCTTGAATCATTGAAACTCTACAAAATCGAATTGAAATCACCAAGGATTTAGTGCTCATACCTTTGAATTAAGGAGGAAATCGAGGTCACCAAATAGAATGCACCTAGAAACTCGATCAAAACCCTAAAGGTCGCCGCTCAAATCACCGATATCAAATACAGAGAGAGGATGGAGGTCACACAAATTAAAGAAAAATGCAAAAAATGATGGAAAAAAGGAAAAATCATAACCTAAAAGATCCCAAAATGACATTAAATGCATTTCCAGTACATCAAACGACCGATCATAAATACAATGATAAGATGCTTCAAAGTTTGGAAATTTGACAGGCAGACGGATTTAGAAAATCCGGCAAGGGCCAGATTCTTCGAGTGGATGAACCTTTAGGGAATCTACTTGGTGGTGGATTCTCCAAACGGATAGACTTTCAGGGAATCCTCTTGGTGGAGGATTCTCCAAAAGGACATCCCTTTGGAAAATCCGCCAAGGACAAATTTCCTGAAACTTCTCCAACTTGCAAAGTTTAAGGCCTTAATCAAGTTTGCTCAACTAGCTAAAGTCCAAGGCATCTCTTGAGATCAAAATGATGCAAATGAAAGCACCAAAAGTGTAGATAAGTCATGAATTTTCCCTAGTGAAGCAGACCCAAAACCAAAGGAACTTATTCCTTAAGGGGAAAAGTTTAGACCTAAAGCAAAATCAAGAAACAAAAGCAAGCCAAAAGAGGGTCCTTACCTCTGGTGGGATGTGTATGCAAAAAGTGCACAATAGTACCCTTACTGGTGATTTTGGCAATAAAATTATTTCCAAGAGTCATAGAACCTCCCTCAAATTTCTTGAAATTCATGAAATTACTTTTATCTCCAATCATGTGGCTAGAACATCCATTATCTATGATCCACAAATTCTTCTCCTTTTGAGCATGTAGAGAAATTTGAGCAATCTTTGATTTCTTTGAATTTTTCTCTTCTAGAACCTTCTTCCAAACTTTATCAAATTCATGACTACTATTTTCTGATCCTTTCCTCCCCATTTCTAATAGAGGAGGACTCAAAAAATTTCTTTTGTAGTTCCTTGAAATGTGTCCAAAGTTGTTGCATATGTAGCAAATAATATTAAAATTGTACAAAGGTGTAAATGCATTATTGCTGACAAAGTTATTTCTCCTTATCAAAGCTTTTCTATAATCCATTGCCTTATGACCAAAATTGTTGTAATTAAAACAATAATAAAATAATAATAATTAAACCTGGTGTTGTATCCTTATATTTCAGATCTTTTGTTCTTCTTCTAAACTTGGATAAAACCATCATTTTGTGTCTTACTTTCATGACTTGCAATAACCTTTTCAGAATTTGCACTTCCAGAACTAGTCACTTCCATAATCTCTTTAGCAAGATTCACCGGCTATTCTGTCACTTTGTTCTTCTAATCATCAAAACTAATTCTTATTTTGATGTGTAAAAATCTCTAACATCCCAATATTTGATCTAGAGTTTAAGTACTCTTTCCATACTTTAGTTGTAGTTGATGGTTCTCCTTCTCAAGCTCTTTTCTTATTGGTACAGCTTCTACCTCAAGATTCTCATAGTCCTTGTTCGTTGACAATAATATTTTGGTCAAAACTTCTTAAATCCTTTTTTCTTCTCCTGCTTGGGTCTTCAAATCAATAATCATCTTCTCTACTTTCTCTAAATCCATAGATACCTTTTCTTTAGCTTTCACTTCTTTTGCAATCCTTTTCTTCAGTATCTTAATCTCTTTACCAACACATAGCAATTCTTCCACAAGATTTACCTCATCCTCATTATTTTCATAATCAATTTTTGTATCTTCTTCATTAGTTTCCATGGCCATTAATACAACCTTCTCTTTTTCGTCTTCTAATATATCTTCATCTTCTTCATCAGTAGAGTAGCTTTCCTCATTAGTGTAGAAACTATTTTGTTTCCTTTGACCTTTATTCCTTTTTTGAAATAATTTATTTCCATATTTTTTCTCAACATTGTTAGTCCTTATGGGGACAGTTAACCATAAAATGTCCGACTTCACCACAATTAAAACACTTGAAAGGTAACTTGCCTTTATACTTATCGGAACCTCTTTGTAGATTTTTGACAAAATTGGCTTCCTTCATATCTGATCCAATATCAGAATTTGGATCAAATTTCTTCTTAGATACTTTGAATGCTACCCCTTTCCTTATAGAGCCCTCACTTTCAAACCTCATTTCAAAAATAGTTAGGATTCCATGTAGTTCAGTCACCTTCAAAACATTCAAATATTTAGCTTCTTCAATAGTAGAAACTTTAGAATCAAACCTTCTAGGAAGAGATTTAAGTACCTTTTTCACAACATTTCTTTATTTCAATTCCTCACCAAGACCTCTAATAGAGTTGACAACTTCATCAACTCAAAGCAATAATTTGGAAATATTTTCATCTTCCTTCATCTTTAGACTTTCAAACTAAGATCTATGAGTTTGCAAATTTTCTTCCTTGACTTTTTCATCTCCTTCATAGATAGTATGCATTTTTTCCCATACTTCCTTTGTTGTTTTGCACTGCATCACTTTGAAAAATTTAGAGTTAGTTAATCCAGATAAAATAGCATTCCTTGCCTTAGCATTAGTTTCACAAGCCTTCTTTCTAGCTTGATATAGGCTAGGACAATTTTCAAGAATGTCATATCCCTATATAATTGACATCCAAATATCAAGTCCTAGTGCCATCAAGTAGAAATCCATCTTAGCTTTCCAAAATACATAATTGGATCCATACAAGATTGGTGATTTATTTGCAAACAACCCTTCCTGAACAACTGAGCATTCCTTCCCAGAACTACCTTAAGTTGTTAGGCTTCTTCAAAGGAACTTGTCTTTGATACTAACTGAAGGGCACACAATGAAAGGAAGTCGGGTGAGTGGAAACAACTTCCTACACTAATCTAAGTAGGGGAGAGTTATAAAATTTCATTTTAACACCTTATTCTATTACAATAAGAGAAACACATGCATAGAATAACAGATAGAACAACAAGAATACATAAAACAATGACACCAAATATTTGTGGGGAAAACCCTTTCAGGTTAAAAAACCCACCCTCCAAGAACACAGTACTTCTATATTACTTCAAATAGGAGATACAATACAACTCAAGTACAAAGCCTTCTTCTAAAAGTGCTTCAAAATGAACACCTGTTCTGAAGTGATACTGGTAGCACTTTGTTACCTACAAACAAACTATGCATTCTACAATGTAAGGCACTCATTTTATAGAGAGATACAAGCTTGAAGAAGCATCTAGAAGGAGAGGGGTGTCCAAATCCACATGGAACAATATCCAATGCCATAGACATGCATTTGGACACATATAAGATATTCCCTTACACCCCTTACAATTTTTGAACATGCAAATATTCTTTTTCCAAGCTTGGATGCCTAGAATATGCTAAAAATTAGCTTATAAAAGATTCCTTACACATCTTACATCTATCATAGAATCTGTCATAGCTGACAACATTTACAGTTGTAAAATAATCTACCTTAATTGACTAAGAATACTTGATTCTCTTACAACCTATAATAATCCAACTTGGGCGCCACCTTTCTGTAATGCATGAAGATGCCTTATGATGCATCATAGAATTTTTCATAGGTCAAAGATTCCAAAGTGGGATTCCTATGTCCACTTGTGATGATTATGTGTCATCCAATCACCTCCAATGGGGATGCCACCTAGCCGGTGGGTCCCAATTTGTGACATGACACCATAGGTAATTAATAAATAGAAATAAATACATTAATTGCATCAATTAAATCAATATTAGGACTCTAAGGTTGAGACACTTTAATCCCAACATTCTCCCACTTGTTGAAGACCTACCGAGAGTCATATAGAATTATCTACTCAAGGCCCCAAGGCCCATGGAATCGAAACACCATCTAAACTTCTCTGTGCTCATTGGTTTTGTCAGTGCATCTATAACATTCACCAAAGTTTCAACCTTCTCTATGTTCACCTTTCCATCCTCTACCATATCACGAACAAAATAATATTGAACATCAATGTGCTTTGTTCTGGCATGGAAGGTAGGATTCTTTGCTAGAAAAATCACACTTTGACTGTCACAACAAACAGTAATATGTCTTGCATCTAAACCAATATTGAAACAAAATCTCTTAGGCCAAATGACAACCTTACAGTCATGAGTGGCTGCCATATACTCTACCTCTATCATGAACAATGTGACTACAACCTACTTACTCATCCAACTAATAGCACCACCAAACATCATAAACACATAACCATTGGTGGATCTTTTGTTGTCAATGTCACTTGCACAATACACATCCACATATCCTCTAATGCTCACAGAATGCTGAGGTCCAATAGGATAATCATGAAAACTCAAGGCATACTCAAAAGTACCCTGTAAATATTTTGAACACTCTCTTAACCACATCCTAGTGCACTCATCCAGGATTAGCCATAAAATGGATAAGGACTCTCACTACTTGGGCAATGTCTGGTCTTGTACACACCATCGAATAAATCATACTGCCAACTGCACTTGCATATGGTACTTTGGTCATGTCCTCCATCTTAGTAGGAGATTTTGGACAATCATTCATAGAAAGATTTCCCCCTTGCATCACAGGAACAACTAAGTTTCTACAATCTACCATGTTGAATCTCTCCAACACCGAGTTCACATACTTGCTCTAGCTTAACCAAAGATTTTTGTTAGCTCTGTCTCTCATGATTTCCATTCCTAGAATGTAGCTTGTTGCACCTAGGTCTTTCATTTCAAATTGTGCTGACAACTAAAACTTCAAATCTGAAATCATACTTTTCCCATTCCCAATAAACAACATATCATCTACGCATAGGACAATAATGAGAGTGTGACCATTATCAGTTTTAAAGTATACATAATGGTAAGATTTAGATCTCTGAAATCCCAATGACAACACATAGGTATCGAACTTCTAGTACCACATTCTAGGAGACATTTCAAACCATAAAGAGAATTCTTCAATTCGCAAACCAAATTTTATTTACCTTTTTCAATGAAATGCTTTGCTTGTGACGTGTATATCTCTTCATCCAAATCACCATGAATGAATGTTGTCTTCAGATCCATATGTTCCACTTCTAAGTCATATGTTGCTGCAAGTGGCAACAAAAGTCAGATAGATGTCAGCTTTGCTATAGGAGAGAATATCTCCCCATAATCAATTCAATCCACCTGAGAAAACCCTTTAGCAACCAACTATGCCTTATACTTCTCAACGTTCAGTAGGAAAAGGTACCAAATCCTTGGTCTTGTTTTTCTTCAAAGAATCCATCTCCTCATCCATGGATTGCATCCAGGAATCTAAATCACTCATACCCATTGCCTCTTTAACCATCCTAGGCTCATCATTGTTAGTAATCAAAGAAAAGATGCAACTAGATTTTAATAATGAATAACCAAACCTTTTTAGTTAATGCCTAACTTGTGTAGACCTCCTCAAAGGTTAAGTTTGAGGTTCTTCTTCTTCTTCAAAAATTTTAGAACTATTTGAGCTCTCCTCATCATCAAGTCCAATCGGAGTACGTAGTTCTTCTTTCTTCATAGTAGGTGGAATCTAAACTACCTCCTATTTCTCCTCTTTTCCTAGCTACATCTCAACAGTAGAGGTTTCATCACTCTAAAGATCACACTTTTTTTGTAGAGAATCTTCTAAGCTTTTGGACCCTAAAGCTTGTACCCTTTCACACCGACACCTAACTAATAAAGATACACTTAACAACCTTATTCTCCAACTTTGATCTCTTCTCAATCAAAGCATGAGCATAAGCTTCACAACCAAATACTATAAGATGTCTCATCAAAGTATATTTACTAGACCATGCCTCCATGGGTGTATTTCCAAAAAGAATTGATGTAGGAGATCTATTTATCAAATAACATGTAGTGGCTACTGCTTCAGCCCAAATTTTTTTGTTCAAGGCTAGCACCACTCAACATACTACTAGCCCTCTCCATCAACATTTTTTTCATCCTCTCTACAACTCCATTTTGTTGCAGAGTGTAGGGAGTTGTCTTATGTCTTTCAATCCCATGCTCTTTACATAACTTTTCAAAATATGTGGAACAAAAATCACCACCATTATTAGTCCTCAAACACTTAATCTTTCTCCTAGTCTAATTTTTTACCGAGGCCTTAAACTCCTTAAACTGACTAAAGAATTCAACTTTACTTCTGAGAAAATAAATGTACATCTTTTTGTTGTAATCATCTATGAAAGAAACAAAATATACAAATTTTGATAATGAAGGAAAATTCAAAGGACCAAAAACATCTGAATGAATATAGTCCAAAACCCCAAAAGACTTACGAGAACTAGAATAAAAAAAAACACGGTGTTGTTTTCCATATACACAATGTTCGCAAAAGTTGAACTCGGGATTACAATCATCAAGGCCTTCAAAAATGCTCTTATTTTTTAGGGTTCTAAGATCCTTCTCACCAATATGACCAAGTCATTGGTACCATAACATTTTCTTCTCTATAGGAAGCTTCATTTCCATAGAATGAGCACCCTTAGGTACCCAAAATGCATGAAAATCGAATGTAGTTGCATCATGCTTCTTCTCTACATAATCTAATGGTGAGGATGAAGAATCCAATGGTATCTTCTTTGGTACATCACAAGAACTATTGCACTGTACAGTGCATGCATCAAGCAGAAAGAAAGTGCCAATACAAACTCCCTTAGCCAACACCATAGCTCCTATAGTCATCTTGCATCCTCTATTAGACAAAATAACTTTCACTCCCGAATCATTTAGTTTACTTAAAAAAAGTAGGTTTCATGCCAAACCCGGGATATGCTTGAGACACCATCAATCCCCTTCACTCTTCCATCAGAAAACCTGATTTTGAATCTTCCATGGCCAACAATCTTTAGGTGAGAGTCATCACCTAGGTATACCTCTCCACCATCTAACTCCTCATACTTTGAGAACTAATCTCTATGAGAGGTCAATTGAAAAGATGCACCCAAATATATCAACCACACATCATTTGATGCATGGGATGCCAAGGCTACAATAAATGCTTTTCCATCATCTTGGGATGATTTCTCGGATTTAGAATCAGAGAAAGACTTATTTTTCTTCTTCTTCTCCTTCTTGCAATCTTTTTGAATGTGACCAACTTTGCCATAATTCCAACATTTTTCTTTGGACTTCTTACTAGGAGACTTAGATCTCCCCATAGACTTTGACTTATATTTCTTGTGTTTCTTTTTGCCTCTCTCCTTTGGTCCTCTATGAATTGCAAGGGCCTCCTTGGCCATCTTAGAAGACTTCCTTCACATCTCTTTAGAAATAATGAGGAAAAAAACTCATCCATATTGAAGGTGGAAGTAGTGCTTCCAATAGCCATTACCAGGTGATCCCAAGAGTCCAACAACGAACACAAAAGGAGCATGCAATAGTCTTGTTCATCAATCTTGTCTCCAATGGAACCCAATTGTGCAATTAACATGTTAAATGAATTTAGATGATCTGCTATGGACCCTTCATCTTCCATTTTCAGAGAATACATCTTCTTTCTTAGGAAAAGATTGTTTACCAAGGATTTATCCTAATAGACATCACCAAGCTTCTTCCATAGAGAAGTAGAATTTTTATCTTTATGGACATTCAGGAGGACGAAATCAGCCAAAAAAAGTCTAATAGGACCCTTGGCTTTCCTATCCATGAGATCCCAATCTTCTTGTTTCATGCTTGATGGTTTGGTTCCAGAAATACCAACCCATAGATCATGATCTACAAGCATATCTTCCATTTTGAGCTTCCAAAGTTCAAATTTATTGCCATTAAATTTCTCCATCTCAATCCTCCCACATGTGCTTGCCATAGCTTTCCCACAACAAGGTAATGAAAGACACACTTCTGCAAAACTCCCACTAAAACAAAGATCAACTCAAAAAACCCTTCTAACCCAACAAAGGAACCAAGGTTGGCTAGACTCTAATACCAATTGAAAGGAAGTCGAGTGAGCATAAATAGCTTCCTACACTAATATAAGTAGGGGAGAGTTACAAAATTTTATTTTAATGCCTTATTCTATTACAATAAAAGAAACACATACATAGAATAGCAGATAGAACAACAAGAATGCATAAATTAGTGACACCAAATATACACGGGGAAAATATTTTTGGGTAAAAACCCCACCCTCCAAAAGCACAGTACTTCTATATTACTTCAAATAGGAGATACAATACAACTCAAGTACAAAGCCTTCTTCTAAAAGTGCTTCAAAATGAACACTTGTTCTAGAGTGATATTGGTAACACTTCATTACCTACAAATAAACTATACATTCTACAATATAAGCACTCATTTGATAGAGAGATACAAGCTTCAAGAAGAATCTAGAAGGAGAGGGGCATCCAAATCCACATGGAACAATATCCAACACCATAAACATGCATTTGGACACATATAACATATTCCCTTACACCCCTTACAATTGTCAAACATAAAAATATTCTTTTTCCAAGCTTGGACACTTAGAATATGCTAAAAATTAGCTTATGACAAATTCCTTACACATCTTACATCTATCATAGAATCTATCATAGTTGATAACACTTACAACTAGAAGATAATCTATCATAATTGACCAAGAATACCCGATTCTCTTACAACTTTTCATAACCCAACTTGTGTTCCGCCTTTCTCTCATGCATGAAGATGCCTTATGATGCATCATAGAATCTTTCATAGGTGAAAGATTCCAAAGTGGGATGCCTATGTCCACTCGGGATGATTGTGTATCATCCAGTCACCTCCAATGAGGATGCTACCTAGCTAGTGGGTCCCAATTTGTGACATGACACCATAAGCAATTAATAAATACAAATAAATACATTTATTACATTAATTAAATCAATCTTAGGAATCTAAGGTTGATACACCTTAATCCCAACACACAGTCTATTGAGAGGGGGTGAATTGATAGATCTAATCAATTTAAAACTCTTAACTTCAACTCAAATATTAGACCGTAAACCTTGAATCTTCATTACTCAAATATTTAAACATTGAGCACACATTCACACAATTGAACACTAGAAACCCAAGATGGAAAAAACCATAGTGGGAATAGCTACTTGAACCTACTATCCAAATCTAGCCTTAAAAAGTAGGAATATAACAAGTGAATTTTACACTATGAAGTAGGCACCAACTAATGGAGACACCAAACCCCTAATGTATTCATAAGCACCAACCTACTGGAGACACCAATCCCCTAACGTATTCAAAATCACCAACCTACTGGAGACACCAATCCCCAATACAATGAATTGACCACTAGCTCTACAATTAGAACACTAGTCCTACTAGAATACACAAATAAAGCTTGTGGATCTTCATTGCAACTGAACACGCCTCATACACATGTCAGAGTTGTTTCAAACACTATTCCATATTTCATATGATCTTTTGATATTACCACACAACCTGGGATGCAACCCTCTAGCTTCACAATTTAATCTCCTTGAATAATCACCACCTTCTCTTAAATTTATGCCTCACACAAAATTATACTTCACATTGTGCATCCATGCAACTAAGGAATATATACATGACATTGCATTAACACACTTCTATGTCAGCCAAGGATCCACAAGTAACCAAGATGACATAAGGTGGAACTAAATTCAATTTGCATGAAACATGTAGTAGTTTGGTCCAAAGAAAAATTTATTGCCACCAAAATAACATTATGTAGTGCACTATTACAAGAACCTTAATTAGGCCCTATCTTGACACCACATGCAAGATTTGAATTTTGCACACTACTAGCCATTATTGCATGGGTCTCAAACACCAAGAAGTTGATAAACAGGCACAAAGAGCCTTATGTTACTTCAAACTTTTTGCATACTAAAATATCTCTCGAAAACTTTGGAAAAAGATAGAACATGTGTAGACATACTCTCATCTGAAACCACAAAGCCTACAAAACCTCTTGAAAAGGAGACTTGAGAAACATTGAACCAACACTGAACTGAAACATTCTAGTACAACCTTCTAGATCACCTCTATGACATTGAATAGATGCATACATGATATTGCAAGCATACAAAATCACACATACTTCCAAAACACAGACACTCCTCAATAGCTGGTAATGTATGTTTCTTGATTTGGCGATATCATAGTAGAATCACCAACACAAAAAGGTATGTTAGTACAACTTCAATTAATTCACACTGATCTTCTAAAAAGATAGTGCCACATCTGACCATATATTATTTGACATACATTGGTGCCTTTGATATCAATCCTCTTACTACATCAGTGACAACCTTTGTTCAACAAGATTTTCCTTGTATGTTGTAGAGTGATGTATGTTTGGATTTGATAGGATTTTACCAATGATATGTGAGCAATAAATGCCAAGATCTACCAATCTTAGGAGTTTGCACTAGTATTAACCTTGGTGTATCAGAATAAATGCATGTTCTTTTAGTGTTGTGTTTATCTAAGGTATAATTTTAAAAGTTTTGATTATTAAATTAGTCTAGGTGATTAATAGTACAAGAACTAGTCTTAGGTGGGGTAAAACCAAAATACATCCTAATTACATGTAACTTAAATTTGGTTATAAAATGACTCATATTATTAGTAGGTTATACAAACATTAATAGTTACTGCTCCGGTTGTGTGTTGTTACGTTTATGCCCTTATTGCTAATGAAACAAGTAGAATGAGATGCTTATCTTTTCATTACAACTAGTAGTGAATTGGGAAAAGAATGAGACTCATGTTGTAGTATGGTATGCATTGACTTTTTTTATGGAACAATATGTGCTTAATGGCTATGTGATAGTGAACCACATAAAAGTGAATATTCTTACAGTAAGGTTGCAACCACTTATTTTTTCCAGCTAGTAATTATATGTACATGATATGTGTTTTAGTGGTTCAAATTGTGTATATGTGATAAAAGAGTGAGTTACTATATATGTTATGTGTATGATCTAGCATCACTATGTATATATGATGCGTGTATGGGTTAGTCACATTGTATATATTTGAGGGATGCATGAGTTAGTCACATTGTGCATATGTGAGGCATGCATGAGTTAGTCATTATGTGTACATGTGGTGTGTGTGAGTTATTCACTATGTATAGGTAATGCATGAATGAGATGGTCATCATGCAAGTACAAGTGATGTATGTATGAGTTAGTCACCATGTGGTTTTGTGTGTGTTCATACATTGACATTGGTATTATGATAAGATTTGAATATAATGTAATTGCTATCATACTATTGTACATATAGATTAAGTTGGAAGTATTAGCTCAAATAACAACTATGACTTAAAAGAGAGGTCAAAGATCTCTTTGTAGATGTATGAAATAAGTCTTTCTATTTTTGTATGTGAAATACAAATGCCTCTAGTAACCTAAAAGGGGTATTAGGTAGGGCTATCTTGAATGAACCCTTGAAGAGTAGGTCTAGGTCTAGCAATTGGTTTTGATATGTGAGTTTATCCTTTGTAGTGTAATATTGTACATTTGTGGTATAATGTTATTGCCTTACTATGGTTGGTAAGATTATCAAACTAGCACTTCTAAAATGGATAGAAGTTGTTTGGTCAACTAAGATGGTAGAAAATATGTTATGAAATTATTTTTAAAAAATTGGTAGTAAGCAAGGGTGGTTATTACATTGTCTTAGTATGTATGTTTAACAATGGGATAAGAAAAGAGTTAGAGATATTTAATTTAGAACCGCTTGTTTAAGAATGTGATTAAAATTATTAGTAGTTAGATGAGGTTATTACAAAATTCTTATCACTTCTTTAGTGTATTTAATTTAAGTTTGACAAAGAAATGAGAAATGTATACAAATTAAAACATATTTCAAACTATTTTTATAGATTTGTTAAATAAATATATATTTTATGCTACAACATTTTTTCCTAAGACAATTTGTATTATAGAATTAGTGAAAACTATAAAATCCCAAAAAACATCAAAATATAAGACATGGCATTGACTTATTGCTATGAATATATATGTTAATAAATTTTGATATCCCAATCCTTGAACAAAATAGAAATGAACAAGAAGTATCATGGGATTTTGTACCTCTTTGCTTTGCATGTATTTTAAATGAGGTTAAAACATAAAACCATTTAGTCATTTTAGATAGTTTGAAAAATTAAGCACCCATAAACACATAAACATATATGTTGCACTTTGTCCTTTACTGACAAGTTTTCTCATATCAATACTTGTACAAACATTACAATTTAAAATGACTAAAGTATTGCATTTGTATTTGTACAATATTTTTGTGCTTACATTACAATTTTAAATTAATTATATGTTCATTGTAGAATAGGGTAAAATCATGGTAAAATGTATGAATCAATAGTACCAACTATCAAATACATGAAACTCAAACCCTAGAACCCTAATCCAACAATGAAGCATAAATGGACATAGAAACATAAACAATAAAACAATACTACCAATAATTCCTATGCTATGGTTGAATCGCCTTCATTGCTCTTCTCCATTTTGCTTTGTACTTGTCCCTTTGAATAACATGTACTTGAATTAGGAATGAAATGACAATGATAGGTCTCTTTTATAGAAAACCAAATTTGAATGAAGGGCTAAGATTAAAAGCCAATATGACATGAAAACCAATGACCAAGATTGCTTGAGAAGCAATGAAATAGGTTTAGGGAAAAATTAGGGAAAATATAGGGTTTAGTTAAGGATGGACGATCAAGATTGAATTATAAATTAATTCAATCTAGGGTGGAAATTAAATGAGATCTGAAGAGATAAGAAAGACACAGATAAAGAGGTTGGCAAGAAAAAGAGGTGGCTAGAATAAATTAAATAATTATAAAATTATTTAATTTAGGAGGGAAAGTGAATAATTAAATAATTAAAACAATTATTTAATTATACAAGAAGAAAGAATCTTGAAAAAATATTAAATAATTAAATAAATAAGAATTTATTTAATTATAGAAAGGGGGTGAATTAGTGACATAATTAAATAAATATAATTTATTTAATTAATCAAAGAGAATAAAAGAAAGACATGAATTAATTAAATAATTAAAAGTATTTAATTAATAGAAGAATTTTACCTTAGACAATAATCAAATAATTAAGATTATTCAATTATGTAGGGAAGAAAGGGAATTGACGAGAAAAAGATGGTGTTCGAAGGCCCAGGACATCTTTCAATGCCTACATGCACCGTTAAATTAAAACATGTTCCACAACTCTCTTACAAGAAATGCATCTCTCTTAATCTTCACTTGTATTCCAATTAGATTTTATATTAAATCTAGTTTTACATTATCTATTTTGATATTTTGATTCAACACATTGACCAGTCTACAAATTTATTAAAAACAAGAATAAAAACAAATATAATCAACATTCAATAAATACTACTAAACAATCAAAAACATATATTTTTTATTGAATATTTAAATTCCTTAATAAAAACTAACACTTAAAAAAATAAGGCTGTGATGCTGCATCAGGGTAAGTGCATGGATTTGTGACACAATTTTGGTGCCAAATTGAAAAAAAAAACTGTAACAAGCCATATTGCACTTGCAAAATTTGGAGAGCACCAAGTTTGGCACTCACCAAATGTAATTCATGACTTTGGGAGTGCATTTTTGTAAGCTATTTCATTTTCTCTTTCTTTTCCAGGGACACTATGTACATGAAATAAACATTTAAGTATAAGTTGACATTTACATATGGACATTTACTTTCTTATATTTTAAGTTATATTTCATGTATATAGGCAGGATGTTTGAGAGTGGTTTCGGATCTCTAGGAGTTATAATGCAAATTTTAGTTTTTGGAAGATCTTGAAAATTTCAGACTTAGTCAAATTTTAGTAATCAGCATGTCAAATTTCAGTAATCAAGATGTCAAATTTTAGTAATCAGCATGTCTAACTCTCTCCTTCTCTCTACTCTCTATCTCTCCACT